>QLSS01000085.1:446591-489684 GCA_024372645.1 Trichomalopsis sarcophagae
AGAGAGAGAGAGAGAGAGAGAGAGAGAGAGAGAGAGAGAGAGAGAGATCTCAAAGCCGTGCGATAATAACCGTGCCCGATTTTGATCCTGTGCAGCCTTGAGGATGCTGTCGCAAAAGCAGGCGGAGGCGGATCCAGGCGCCGAGCCGTCGAGCTGCAGCAAGGGCAGCAACGGCGGCGAAGCTAGTCTTCAGCAGCCGAGCGGCAGCGGAGCCGTGACGCCCGGCAGCTTCATCAACGGCGAGGGTTCCCAGGAGTTCCTCTCGACCGGACGCACGGGACGCAGAAATGCCATGCCCGACATACTCGGACAGCACGCGGACACCGGCACGGCCGATCTGCCCGAGAAGCTCGAGGCACTTACCACAGGTATGGCGATATTTATATCCTGGTCTTATGTGTAAAAAAGTAAAGTAGATAGTATAGGTGAGTTTCATGAGAAAAAAAAATAAATAAAAACGCGCAGATCCGGCGGGAGCGAGGAGTCCGGCGGAGCCAGGTCCATCGCAGCAGTAGCGCGACGGCTGAAAGGATCGCCGCGACTCCTCCTGGGGAATCTATTGAACGAGAGAAAGCTCTCGCAGTGACGAACTTGCGGCCGCCACCCCTCGAGACGGAGAGTAAGAGGACGTCAGCCGAAAGAGCATCGGCATGTGTAAATAGCCCGGAGAAGCAACGTATATATACAGGTATGTGCTGTATTATTATTCATATTGAGGCTCGCGTGCGTATAGGGGAGAGAGAGCCCGCGAATTGTGAATTTGCTAGTATTTGTTGACAATGATTGCTTTGCTATTACTTCGGAACAATTTGTAAACGTAAATGAAATAACACCGAATCTTCTTAGACTCGCCGCTCATCGAAAAATCGGATACGATAAAAGCGAGATTATTAACGAGGTATCAAAGCGAACGTTATTATCGTGACTTTCTCTCAAGCAGCTATGACGATATATATTTAATTGGCGCCAACCTTTTCTCTTTCTCTCTTCCCTATTAGCTCACGAGCAATTATATCGGAAATTTACAATCCAAGTGGACTATTTAGGCGTGCAGCCGGAATATTAAATTAATCAAACCTTAAGACGCGATTTAGTGGTATAAGCACCGGCAAAATAATAACAGATATGATAGTGTTGGTGTGAGGACCTTTTAGTGTTTTCGTTATGTATACGGGCATCAGCGAGGTTTTTGCTCAACAGTGGTTACAAACAGAGAAAAGAAAGAGCTTTGTGGAAAAAGTAAAGTAAAGTAAAACCTTGCAGGATCCTTGGACCTCCGTGATCTATGTATATCAAGGAGTCAGTGACTCGTAAAATTGGTCATGCTCTGAGTTTGCAATCGATTTCACCGACTATGAAGTAAATAAATTCGTCTGAGTTATAGGTATGCTCAGTAAGAATTAGTTGATTTTTTCGACCTTTACCTCCGCGGCCTGAAAAAGAGCAAAGATTTAAGGATTTTTTCAAACATTCACTTTAACGCTCGATTTTCAATAGTCCTTCCAAATTGAAACTCGAAATTGGACCCTTACCGATTGACAAATCCAGATATCTGCAAGAATGGCAAAACGCCAAGTAAACTAAAGTAACATTAGTGCTCCACGAGAAAAAAAAGCTTCCCGTCATCGCCGCAGATGCAATTAACGGAATATCTCGAAAAACGGACGTGAAGCTTCTTGTTAAATTCTTAATTGGAGTGCAGCCAAGCGTGATAACCATACTTGCACGTGCGAGGTCAAGAGGCAGGGCCCTCCGATAGTGTGCACACACCAGCTCGCGAAGGCAAAAATCAAAACAAGAACGACCGACGCAGATAACAAAAGCTCGCGCTCGCACAAAAGATATTCTTCTCCCGTTTGTCTACTGTAGCTCTGCGCTTATCGCGCTCTTTTTCTCTCTCTCTCTCTCTCTCTCTCTCTCTCTCTCTCTCTCTCTCTCTGTTGTCCCAAGATAATAATTTCATTCAAACGAGCTTACTCAATACTTATCTTTTAATGCTCTTCAAACATTTGCCTTCGTCTCGAATCGCAATTTAAAACTCCGCGCTCTGAAGTTCCAGTAGAAAAGTCCGAAAACGACCAGACGTGCGATTTTCTTTATCTTTTCTCAACAAAATTTAATGGAAACAAAAATTCAAAACTGTTGCAGATCCAGCGGGAGTGTGATTCATCGCAGCAACGACGCGCCGGCTGACGGAATCGCCGCGACTCTTCCTGGGGAATCCATCAAATGAGAAAAAGCTCTCGCATCGGTGATCACGAGGATGCGGCCGCCCGTCAAGAGGCGACGTCAGCCCGCGAAAGAGCAGCGGCATGTGTAAATAGCGCGGAGAATCGCGACGTGTATACGGATTTGCGTTGTTTCTTTCTCCCTGTATTATTATACATACATATATTATACACCTTACTTTTCGGCGCGCCGCGTGGTGCATACATACATACATACATAGTATTACACACGCGGGATCGATATAGCTTTAAGCGCGCGCCATGTGAGTGAGATAGATAGATAGATATAGAGAGTAGCAGCAGCATCATCTTTGTCACCTTGAGACTGAGATGAATACCGGGGCTTTTCTTACACTCGCGCTGCTGCGGATCATACACGGAGAGGCGTCTCTTCGAATCTGATCGAGAGAGTGCGAAATGCTATTTGCAGCAGCAGCTCTCTGAAAATCGATCCTCGGAGATGAGACTATTGATTTTTAGCCTGTTCATTCTCTCTCTATACCTATCTCTATATTCGTCCTTCTCGTTCCTATCACGTGCGAGTGTACTGAACAATGGAAGCGCATTTTCCAATTCGCGACGAACTTTCGGATTCCGACGAGGGGCATAGCGAATAAAAGCTTTCCCGAGTTTTTCACATTTGACACAACGTTCTTCTGGTCTGAATTAGCGCCGCGCGGTGCTCCGGTGATGATGATCAAACTTATAGATATACTTGTGTTAGTATTAAGACGATTTGAGCATAGTGTAATAGGTACATTAATATTATAATTTGTAGAAGCGATTTCGATGTAAAAATGTAGTCCGAGAATTCGCAGCAGCTCTGGAATATTCCATTTCTAAACGGGAGATTGCGATAGTATCGAATTGAAGCTCTTACAGAGCCAATTCAGACCTTCATCAAAAAATTTCATTGGTAGGTACAGTGAAAATAGGGAGCAACTTCAGAGAGTTCAACAACAACAAAATCAACGATCGCGGCACGCGCGCTAAGCCAATTTCTAGTATTTGTAAACGTCACCTTCCATCAATATAAGTTGACAACGTCGACGACTGCAATATCCACTAATAATCTTGCTGGAAAAATAATTCGATCGACAGACGACTACTTTCGTTGGGAAGCGTTATCACGTTGCCGGACGAACTCTTTTCGAGCAAGGAATACTCTAGGTTATAAGATTGTACGTACCTCGGAAAAGGTGTCGTTTTTCACACTTTTCAATTATCAGATCAGCCCTGACCCGAACGAAACGCACTTTTCAAAGTGGGAGATGAGTCGCGTGCCAGTTTTCTCGGGAAAACTGACTGGATTCGCGATTAAGTGTGATATAGTACAAAGCGACTCTGGATTTTATTTTTCTTTTGTATGCATGTTATTATGAAATCGTTCGATCGATGCAAACGATCTCAGTGACACGAGCGGCCTGGTTCACACAGCCTCTCTGCATTATAGTATTATTACAGTTAATCAATGTGTTTCATCAGCGATGCTTTCCGCCGCGTTAATGGAAGGCTTGCGTTTTTTCAAGCTTCAAATAGTTATTTTTTTATGTAACCAGTGAATTCCGAGACTGCGTTTCTCGGGGACTTGAATCAGAATTTAAATGAGAAAATTATTCGCGCTCGACGAGATTATTCCGTTGGATGCGCATGTTATACAGTGTAAAAAGTGCGACCGCATGAATTATTCGGATTATCTGAGCGTTTTAATAAAAGTTTAGTTGTTTTTTTTTAATAATTTTCCAAGCGCAAATTTTGGCCTGTTCGAGCATTTTTTGTATAGACTAATGGAACCAAATTCGAGCGCATTGAACGCATGAAATCATGTTTACGCACACAACGAAAGCTAAACGAATCATGTTTTTATCAAATTATCGCCGGGAGGTGATAGCATCATCGCGAAACTGTACGTGCACGTGCGGAAGCTTTGACAAAGGGGGAACATTTAGAAGCTTGGGCGATATCGATTGTTACCAAATCGCTAACGTTTTCCTTATGTACATTCAACGTCAACAGAAAAAAACGCGATGCTCGTACTTTACCGAAAATTGTAACAATGCAGCGCTATTTATAACCATCATCAGCTTTCCCCATGCTGTCGTCTCGATATACGTATACACCGTTATACGTCTCTTATTCTTTCTCGGACGCGTGGGAGGCTTCTTCTTCGCCGGGACTCAAATAATGTATACTCCCTTTTCTTTGTGTGCGGGAAAGCTGCCGCCGTCATATAGCCACGCACCGGGGATCGATAGATGGACTTATACGTTAATAACAGTTCCGTTGTGTCGTAAAAGGAGCTACGTTAGAGCAACGATTGCTTTCGCTATTTTTGTGGCCTTTGTATAGGCTCATTTGTTCTTATCTGCGACGAGATTAACTTGCCGCTGACTGTCGACCTTTTCGCGCTCGTTAGACGGACCGATAAGAGCGTTGAATTATTACTCGCGATTCGAGCTTTCGCGAAGAATTGGTTATAAACTAGTTTTGTCTGTTTCTCGGTGACGAATTTTTCTTTTCATACTTTTAACACCGATGTTACGCTCAACTGTGCGATATTCTCGTCGATCAGAAGAACTGCTCGGAATACATTATTTTTTCGGCAAGGAATATCCCACATTCTCGCGATTCCACCTTCGTCAATATATCCTCGAATATACGAAAAGCAAAAGAAAAGCTCAAAAATAATCCGATCAGCGAGCTCCGTGATTTTCTGATTCAAGTCTCCTTGTGCACGAGAGGGGTGGTAAGCCTCTGCGAGCTTGTTTTGTCAGAATCGAAAATTCCAAAGTTTCCGCGCTGTAAAAAGTGTGCATGTGTGCGATACTAAACGTGTGTTGTGCGCGCGTCGTCGTCGTCGTCGCCGTCGTCGTCGAGAGAGAGAGAGAGAGAGAGAGAGAGAGAGAGAGAGAGAGAGAGAGAGAGAGAGAGAGAGAGAGAAATCCTGCAGCAAACAAAGCTATAAATTTTCGTTAAAAGCGCGAGCGACCTCGAAAACTCGCCGATATACGCGGAAATACGACCCTTCGACGCCCTTACCCACCTCCTACACTTTTATTGTTTTATATACGGAAACTCCGCTCCGCCGCCGCTGCCGGTGAGATTCGCCTCCGACTTTGTGCGCACCTGTTTGGATGTGTAATATTGATCGACGATATTAGTATTTGCTTGTGAGACAAATCTGTCGTTTCACGCGTAATTTATTGTATAAGAAGGTTCATTGCAGAGCGAATAATGCAGCTGACCGCCGCCACCGCCGCTGCTGCATACTTCATTGTGTCGGTGCTCATCAGTATAAATACAAGCCGAGAAAATTTTGTCGAGTCAAGCTAAATCTGCGTTTTGATATTGCTCTCTCGTAAGTATATGGATTCCGTTGTTGGCGGTTATGCGAATTTGATATCGCTGCTGCGGGTCAGTTTTCAATGTTTCAGCTAAGTAAATACCTTAATTTATAGCTCGAAACACGTGTAAATGCGTGTCGAAAAATCGTATCCAGATGAAATTACGTTTGCGAAAGTATACAAGTGATACGATCGTCGGCAGTGTTTAAGCGTGAATTTAGTCAAAACTGTGTAGCTGATGCTTTTCTCGGCGTCCACATTCTCTTGTAAATACGTTGACGGTGTTTTATGTATCATATATCGAGAAAAACTATGATTATTATAAGTATGGAAATGAAAGAAGATTATTGGGACTTTTGAGAGAGTTACGACTCGTGCGCCAGACGACGGTATTGCTTCTCCCCTCGCTCTGCATATTCGGGGCATCGCTCCGCGCGTCCAGGGAGATTTCGCATCGGGCCACACAATAGTGCAAATGCACACTATAACGCTAATGGATCCGGTGATCATATGCGACGAGAGAGTCAGAGCGATGCCGACGTCCTGTTTCAGGGCTTAACGCGTCATCGAATATCAGTGTCTGTCAATTCAAGTCATCATTGTTATATCATAAAAATGGAGAGTGAAAAGTAGTGTGCGAACTTTGTATACGCGAAGCGAATTTTTTTCTGTATGGGCCCGACGATGTTTCCGGCATATATTTTTTCCTCTGTATACACACACACACACATGCGGTGATCCCTCTGCTGCCTCTCGAGCCAATTTGATCGTTTATCAATGTTATTTCGAGATTGCTTGCGTGAAAAATTCAGTTTTACAGCCCTATTATGTTCGTCTATTCGCTTTCGATCCAATTTCGTTTACGAAAGGCAGCGATAGTGATCACATCTGGGGATTGAATGGGATATCAATATGTAAATAATAAATGCGATACGTTCCATGTTTAATTTTTGTATGCGTAAAAATGTGTCAAAAGCGTGAATAGGATTACCGTAGAACGATAATATATTTCACAATATCGTAACTTACTAAATTCAGATCCTGTCTTTAACTCTGGCCGTAAACTATTATTTATTCCGATGCATAAATCCACATTATGATCACTAATGGATAATAGACACATTTCCAGCATTAAAGCTGTTATTATAACCATCTGTGTGATGCGGAAGTCCAAAACGACATTGATAAACGTATGATTTTAATGGCCCTTTTTAAAATGATATTTATTGTAATCGATTGACGCCGGCTCAGCGATATACTGGATGATGAACAATCAGCGAGCGTGCCAATTAATGAAAGAAGTCGTTTTAGCGCTTAACGCCGGAACAGCGACGGTTATTTATAAACCAGTCATTAGATGAAGAAAAAAGAAATGCGTCCATGACATCGAAACTTGGTTCAGTGTGTATAACGATATTATTTAATAAGCCGTTCTGTTTGGTTTTAATTTTTACGTTTTGATGAAATCGCTAGTCTCTAGTGTTTTATTGTTTGTGAATGATTAACGACGAGCGCCGAAATAAATACTCAAGCCAATATACTATTGGATAACTGTATTTTTCTCATTCCACTCTCTCTCCTGTTTCCTACTGGCCGTAAATCTTTGTAAAAACTCACTATAGTTATTTTTATTTTTATATGGATATACGAGAAATAGTTAATTTTTTATTTTAACCGTATTGTTGTTTCCCGGTTTTCTTAGTGCGAATATCAGCAAGTAATGCCTCGTAGTTGACCAGTTCCAAAGTACCAAAATAATCTATAAAAATATATTACATTAAAATTATAAATTCAAATGTTCATCAACTATGGGTAATAAGGTACCAACGTTTACACAGTGAAAATAAGAGACCGAACAACGGTATAAATATCACTTCGGCAGTTTTGTCTTAATGGCATCTCCTTTATCGAGCTATACAAGGGCGTGACGAGCGATTAAACTTGGTCCAACTCGAGTTTGATGCCGGAATAAAGTGGTTGCGACGAAAATTGTCCCTCGCCTACCTTGAAGTATCAGGAGCAGTTTCTCCGCGATTTAACTCGCAGGACTTCAATAATGCATGAGAGAGACACACCCATGCGCACTCATAAATCTAGCCATAATGCAATAATATATATTATCGGAAAAGTTTCGACGTTTCACCGATAGCTATTCGGTACTAAAACCGACATTGTTTACTTCAACCGTTCGCTCTTGCATCTCTTAACAATAGTATTTTCTACCAATGAACGAAAAAAATAATCCCCCCCCCCTACGACTGTAACAATTATTTGTTTCAGTAAACTCAATTTGCTCTCAAGTCGCGCGCGCTACGTCCGTTCGCTCGACTGCGCAACTACTGACATGTCGCAGGGGTCGGAAAAGGTAAAAAAAAAAACGACGACAAGCCGTCGATCAAAGGTGACACGAGCAAAAACTCGCCTCGATCGAAAAAAGCAATAGCTCTCCAGGATTTTTCATTTTCAAGCGATTTGCAAATAGTAGTATTATAGCGTGCGGGGGCCGGATAAGCCCTAATGGCACACACACACACACACACACACCCACACATACTCGAGTGTGATGCATAGCGAAGCTCGCTCGAGCGCGAGCCGGGCAATTTTATCGCATTATTAAATACGCTCGATGAAGTATACACGAGCCAACGGAGTAAACAAACGCCTCTATCGCGTTGCCATCGATACAGCAGCTGTGCGGCTATCCGTGGATAACGCCCGGCTGAGGCATCAAACGGGCGCCCGACAAAGATCAGCTCGTCGATGGCTTCTTTTTAATTCCGATTTTGCGGAGACTATAGTTGCGCACGTTTGTACGTCATTAACACCCTTTTGTTTTTCTCTAGTTTCTATGAGTGAAACTTGAAGGAGAATAAGAAGCATCAGATATCTCGAGTTTGCTTTGGTATATACCGAATCGAAAATATCGTCGGAATTCTCTAGAAAAAAAAAGGAAAACAACACGGGCGAGGAATGCAATCATCTCGCTCTCGCGCTTGAGAATTCCTCCCGCAGCTGAACTATTTATTCGCGGAGCGATTCAATTCCTTGTTCGCGAGTTTCACGCGTGTTCCCGGAGTTGGAGCTTATGCGTCGCGCGCATTGTTTGTCCTGGGCATATCGGTTTCCGATAAATTGTCGGGTGTCGAGCTCGACGAGCAAAGGGAAAGCGTCTTTCTTTGATATGCAGATTAGGAGGCGGCTGAATCGACGTTAGAGAAAAATGGATTTGTGCGCGTGTTTTTGACTTTGAATGCGGCAGACATAGATTCTATATAGATCATAATATAATAGCCGCGAGAATGTAGAATATTGTTATTTTCTCAGTATGATTGTTTTAAGACAAAAATGCAGAGCAAAAGTTATATAAAAGGAATGAGTATAATTTATGTCGATCTTTTTTCTATCGATACATCGTTTTGAACGTAAAAAAGAAGCTATTACTATTATTACGTACGGACTTATGTCAATTTATACAGCAGTCAATATAGATATTTATATTCAACACTGATGCGGGTGTTCCTATTGTTCGAATAGGTATACTTCAACCACTGCACATTCCAGCCGATACTAATATTTTGCGTAATTCTTTATTGCGAATAAAGCCAAATAGGACATACCGATAAACCGAAAGCTTCTTACGACACGAGCATACGCGCTGTATATTCTCATAAAGTGCGCCACCAAGTTTAAACGAAGCACTATGAAGTTAGCCTTGATGCACGTACGTTATAAAGTTTTTAATTAACCCGCTACCTTCCGGAGTAGCTCTTGTAGTTTGCGCGAGTCGCGTTATATGTATCCCATTCAAACGCGGCCGTCTGTTCAAACGCCAGACGAGTTAATCAAGAAACATAATTATATATACTTATCCACACTGTCTACAACGCAACATTAGCCGTACTCTGGAAAACTGCGCGTCAGAGTGGAAATGAGCGAGGGTGAATGGCAATTTAGATGGCAAACACGAATAACGCTTCGACTAAATTACTGGCTGTTTGAAAAAACAGCTTGTGCACGTGTGCAGCTCTTCAAGCTCCGCGCGATGTCGCGAGCTGTCGCGTGTGTGTTTTCGCGATTTTACATTGATAATTGTACTGCGTCGCGCGGTTGCGTTCGTATGTGTTCACTCTGACTCAGCCGAACTGCGCTTTGTCGTCTATGTATAGGTAAATGATGAGTTTATAAGGGCTGTCATTCTTCCGCGGAAATCTCGATGATAAGATCCTTTTCGGAGAT
This sequence comes from Trichomalopsis sarcophagae, assembly GCA_024372645.1. Taxonomy (NCBI): domain Eukaryota; kingdom Metazoa; phylum Arthropoda; class Insecta; order Hymenoptera; family Pteromalidae; genus Trichomalopsis; species Trichomalopsis sarcophagae. The sequence goes on from QLSS01000085.1 coordinate 456,400, forward strand.
ACAAACGAGTTTAATCCAGCGATCGATGAGCGGCTCGCGAGTGGGATCATCCTCCGCGCAGAGCCAATGAGATAATAATTGCGGCTTGATACGTCACCGAAAGTCAAAGCGGGATCGCTAAGGTCGCAATAAAGGCTCATCAGGAAGTGTATGTATAACACCCCCTCGCGCGAGCAGGCATCGGCATAAACAAACGTCCAGTAGTGTCCGCAGCAAACACACACATACACACACACACGTCATGCGCACGAGGTGCGCGCGCTGCTGAAGATTAATCGCTCACGAGTGTGTGTGTGTGTGTGTGTGTGTGTGTGTGTACGCAGCCAACGGGACACATCGTCGCCTATAGCCCTGTCTCTCGTCGCTGGCGTTAGTCCGCATTCGCCAGAGGGAACGAGATCAAGTGGACCGACGACGGATTACAGGCTATACTCCTGCTGGACAGCCGGGCTGGACATTTGTTCCGGTTGTAGCTGTATACGATATTGCGCGGATATCGAGAGGAACCGCCGATGCTTCACGATAGATCATTTTTTATTTGCGCTTACACTTTGCTGCGCTGACTTTGATCGATCGGTGAGCGGTTTGTTTTTTCCCGCTACTGATATAGATTATACGTTTTTCTTCTGCTTGTTTTTTTCTTCCGGTGTATTACGCGCGAAGACACTCGGCTATCGGTATAACAGGACACGAATTTAATGAGTCTTCCGATGTGAAATTGATGATAATGCCGAGTACGAGAGATACATGCAAACCTTAGCATAATGAGGTCGTACCATATCGAGCCTGCGAAGACGACGGATCAGGCCGTTCAGTTACCGGTATGGACCATCACCAAGAGGTCACCCGCCAACACCTCGGAATTCAGGTGAGTCTTTTTTATTTTTACCTTATTATTAGTATTTTTGTCGTATAGTCGCGTAATCGCTAAATAAACAGAACATAACGTCATCGATTCGTACGTCCCCTCTAATATTACCGCGTGAAAAACACGAGCCGATCTCGTCCCAAAGCTAAGAAAAATAGCAGCGCCGAGTAAGCTTCGCACGCTCAAGGATTATTATACCCGAGAATGTGTGCAGTGACAGCGAACTTATTGAATTTCCCCTCGTGTTTACCGAGAGTCTCTCCACAGCGATCAAACCTTAGATTCCCGCGTAACGAGTTTATCTTGGGCTGATGCAGGCGGTGCTGCAAAAATTCCACACTCGCTCGCGAGAAATCGACGGGCCTTTATACACCACTAGCGGTGTACGGGATTTTTCAGCGAGAGATATCGAGCCTGGGGAAATATAGGGCGGTCGCTTCGAGAGATGAACTCAAGTGTATAAGTCTACGTACAGAGGTGGATGTCGCAATTGCATTTCAGGTCGTCAAAGATCGACTCGTCGCCGAAGCGCGGAAGGTACGAATCGCTCAAGATGGACTCGCTGCCGGCTGCCGGTGAGTTCTTTTTTTTTTTTTTTTTTTTTTTTTTTTTTTTTTTTTTTTTTTTTTTAATAAATCACCGATGACAACTAGTCTGTCTTTCGAGCGATGGAAAGTCGAGGGTTGGCTGAAAGCAATATAAGAACCATCTCTTTGAAGTGTCGAGACCAAGCGCTTCGAATTCCGGCGCCAATCTCGTCGAGAGCACGAGGAGCTTCCATTGCGCGCTTCGGCCGATCATCATTTTGGCCCAGTGCTTCGCTGTCTTTCCGGTCAGCGGAGTCAGGTCGCCCGACGCGACGCATCTCAAGTAAGTTTGAAGAAGAAACATACTGCACGGTGTATTTCGTTAATTGTTAATATCGCGTCTACGTGGTGCTTCAAGATTCACGTGGCGAAGCTTCAAGATCCTCTACTGCTGCCTGTCGACGTTGGGCTCGATCGTCCTCATGTTTTTTAGTATCTACCGTTTGGCCACTACTACCATCAGTTCCAACAAGACAAGTAAGCATAGGTCTCGACTTAATCGTCTTCGGAATCGCATACAAAACGAAGCGAAAAGAAGGCAACAATACTTTTTCGTTCCATCCATCAATGAAGCACTCGCGACTGATATTCCACGCTTCTCTATAAATATTTACACACGCTTGTGTCCATATTCGTCGTGCGTATCACTACGAGTTTGATCTGTATCGACAAAAATATGTCCAAAGAGTCGAATAATTGTAAATAAAATGCTAAAAAGCAAGTCGGGAAATTCGCAGGCAATCTCGTGTTCTCCCTCACGGCGGGGATAACGACGCTGCTGTTCTTGAAGCTGGCGCGTCAATGGCCCAGCTTCGCCGTCTCCTGGGAAAACATGGAGCGAGAGCTGGCCAAGAGGCACAACCCGCGACGATCGTCCGGAATCAACCTCGCCACCAAATTCAAGATCCTCAGCGTCGTCGTTATGGTCTTCGCGCTTGGTAAGTTATTCATTAATCTATATAAATCTTATCTAGTATAAATAAAGTAACGCGTAACTCTGACTATTTCACGGCAAAGTGGAGCACACCCTGTCGATTTTGTCCGGATACGTTAGCGCAGTCGAGTGTGCCAGTCTCCGCGGCGATAAGGACATCATGGCCACGTATTTCGCTCTGCAATTTCCACAAGTTTGTATATACACACACATATGTACAGTATAATCCAGTGACTAACGATAGCGTAATTCTTATAAGCCGATAACATCGATCGATGCGTCTCGCTTGTTCTAGATGTTCACCGATTCCAATTACACGCTGTGGAAAGGACTCATCGTGCAGTTCGTCAATTTTCTCAGTACTTTCTCCTGGAATTTCATGGACCTCTTTCTCATTCTCGTCAGCGTCGCCCTCACCGATCAGTTTAGACAGCTGAATCAGAGACTTTACTCGATCAGGGGAAAGGTAGTATTGTTTCTTTAGTTTTAATTTATATTCTATAGCTGTGAAATTAACGCATGCTATTTCTCAGGGACGATAAAAGCTTCGCGAGAAGATAATTACGCTTTCAAACTCGTCACGTGTGATTGCATTTTAATGATATTCGGTATATTTACGCTCGAGCATTGATTGATTTGCGCGGACTTTATATTAGGAAAGTATTTTGGAATTCTTTCTATTACGCGCCTCGGTATAATGATGTGCGTCATTATGAGCTCATCAATCAAAGTTGGATACGTCACGAGATTTCATAATATAATACATGTTTCATTTAAATAAACTTTTTCAACGTATTCTTATGTAACAGCTTTTCATTTTATTAATTTACTGCACCTCGTCAACTACTAAATGTTTTAACTAACTGCAAAAACAGCACTGTTTCAATGTAAAGGCAATGCCGGAATGGTGGTGGGCCGAGGCGCGGATCGATTTTAATCGACTGGCTACGATGACTCGCCGCGTCGACTCCCAGATCTCCGACATCGTACTTCTCTCCTTCTCGACGAATCTCTACTTTATCTGCATTCAACTGCTCAACTCATTCAAGTAACGCACACTGAAACCAATGATGCGATTCCGCTGTATGTGTACGATATCGAGTTGTTGAATGTTTCGCAATTAATTTTATTTTTTGAATTATTGAGTTATTCAAGGATTTGATTATGACACTATTTGTATGTTGTATTCAATGTTTATTATGTGTCGCAAACATACGTGAATATCTCATCAATCAAAATTAAAATGCAGATAAGTATTCAAGTAATTGTCTTACAACATCTCTATCGTTACAATTTTTTCAGCGAAATTGATCGTTATGCTTCAATTATCTTTTCATTCATTTTTATTTTGGTGTCGGTACATCAACGCTATATGTATATTGTATTTTCTATCAATGTAACCATATTCAACGAACTGAAACAAAGATTTTTCCTTTCTCAGGCCAATGCCAAACGCAATCCAGACGGTTTACTTCTGTTTTTCTTTCGGCTTCTTACTGTCGCGGACATCGGCGGTTTCGCTCTACGCAGCTACGGTCCATGACGAATCACTTTTGCCTGCTCCGATATTGTACAGTGTTTGCAGTGCAAGTTACTCGACAGAAGTAAATATGCCTCTTTATTTCTTCTTACTATACTTATATCCTTTAATACTCCATGCCTTTCCCCTTCAATATTTCCTCATCATATCGACATCGCAAAACGAGATTATCGCTCAGATGATAACTTACCAATCAATAGGTTCGAAGATTTCTCACCCAAGTGACCACAGACAACATCAGTCTCACCGGGATGAAGTTCTTCAGCATAACGCGCAGCCTCATACTGACCGTAAGTACGTTTGTAAGTACGGCCGCTTCTCTCGACTATACTCTTATACGCATGCGAAAATAAATTTCCCCCGAGAAATCAAAGGATTCTCATACCTGCGTACGCATAAAATATAGGTCGCTGGAACGATCGTCACCTACGAGCTGGTCCTGGTTCAGTTCAACGCCGTCCAAGCTGAGCATCAACAGAGCGAGTCGAACATCACGAAGGTTTGCGAGGTGAAGTGATGATTTATTAAACACGATGAGAGAGGAGGCGTTTATATCATACACATTATAGCGTGTCATGTACAAAGGTTGTAAATTAATTTTTGGCTGTTTATTTTATATATTTTTGTTGGCGCCACGCAGCATGTGATAGTGACATGATGATTAGGATTTATCGCCGTCATTCACCCGGATCTTGTTTCGTTTCTTTGAGTTTTGCTACATGAAATCATGGTCAATAAAAGCGAAAAGATTAAAGAAAAAAATCGATTACATTTGTGGAAAATACATTTATTCGAGAATTCCTCTCGGTATGGTACATCATAATTCACATGAGTAACATTCTAGTCCTTTTCAAATGAGAGAATGGCTCGCACACGAGTACCGCATCGCTTTGACATTTCCATAGTAGCGTAAAGAAACTATATTTATAGTTATACAATAGTGTAATAGTAGTGCAAGCTGGCACCCATAATCTCATAATACAAGAATTTGATATGACAAAAGCACTGGATGACGAGGTTTCAGTATGAGAGTAGCCTACTGCATCGGCAGCGAAAAATACATTCTTGTTTCAGACTCTCGAGATAACAGACGTCAAAATCGAGGATTTTTGAGGGAGAATCATCGGACGATGTCGTTGCATCGCCTGGGATCCGATGGGAATTAATTGTAGAGTAGATTTGTAATTTATTATTATAGAAAAGAACGTATCTTATCGTTTTCGCGTAAATCTCTTTACAATTCGAAGTAGACTTCAAAAATATTGTTTATCGATTGGATTAAGTATACAGAGTACCTTTTTTTATACAAAATTACAATTTTAACTGTGTAAAATCCCAACGATATTTCAATAATTATTTTATGTTTTTACGTATTCACATATATAAATAAAAAGCAAATATATATTATACAGCTGTGTTATACAAAGTATCTTAGATTAACCATGTAAAAAACCATGAGTTCATGTGTAAATAAACTATGGAGAATTTTTGTTAATTTCAATGCCCTAACAAATCCAAAACTTCTACGCGATCTGTATATGAAAGTAAATGGTATTGTTATATATAAAATTTACCGTAGTAATAAAAGCTCTTCGAGTCTTGTTATACAGCTATCCTTCCTTTCTCCTTTCTTACTATCCGTTGGAGTCTGCTGCCATATTATTAAGTTCTTCATCTCGTTGCAGTGCAATGTTGAACTGCAACAGGACGACCTCGTAGGTCACGATAGCCCCGGCAACCTGTCGACAAACAAGCAAACTCAATATAAGGGCTGATCTATATAATAGGACTGTCTTCGCGCTATTTTTACGAGCACACATACCGCCAGCATGAAATTGCGAGTTATGGAGAAAAATCGATGGCCAGTCAGTGCTACGTCGTCGGTCGCTATTTGCTGCTGCAACCGCTGGGCCTTGAAATTTTAACGAACTCCGTCATTATTTCTTATTATAAGTGTGATTAGGGGATGCGCAGTTTAGATTTTGAAATCTGATTTGCGTGTATATATCTAGTTACAGCTTGTTTTTTCCTCGGAAAAATGTTTCAGCTGTATAATTAGACAATATATGCGACTGTACATAGAATGTCAGCTATATCAAACTATCAAAAATCACATCCTAATCTATAGAGATTCAATTTGTTTTGCAACGATCAACCGTCTCTGTTTTGAAAATTGAACACGCAAGTTCATAAATATACACATGCAAAAAAGTTACGAACACGAGTGTACCTCACGGCAGTAGTTGACCGATGGACAATTATAAAGGATGGGTAGTATAAGTTTACACTGATCGTTGATACGAGCAGCCAATAATGTCACGGCGGTAGTTCGTCCGATCAGGAAGATGAACGATCCAAAAAAGTAAATGGAGTTGATGATAGGGTGTTCCGCCGTGCTTGGTCTGAAATAATGTCGCATATATATAGTTGTACATAACACCCTCATATTGATCTTATCCTATAAAGAAGATGGAACTAGCGAGGCTTTTTCCGTAGCTTTTTCCATGCTTGGTTTGACATATAGTTTCTTGTAATAGTTTATAAATTATACATGCAAAGGTCAAGTTCAGCAAAAATAAATCGCTATCAACTTACGAGAGCCCGTTCAAAAGCTGCAGACAAATGAAGTAGATGTTGTTGGTAAATGATAAAAGTATGATTCCGGAAATCTCATTGTCCACTTTCTTCACCAGAGCGCTTAAAACAGCGTAACATTCGCGCAGCTCGTGCCAGTCCGTTACAGACAATTGCGCTGGCGTGGCTTCGAGGATACGCGCGTTTAATCGCTTGTACCTCTCGGCCAAACCCGTCGAAACCTATATGAGAAGACACATGAAAGATAAAAGTCAAGGAATATCGCATGACGGGCGCGTTGATACCACGTTGATACCCGGTAGGTAGCAATTTTTTTCTCACCAGCATGATGAATAGATCCGTGAAGTTCCACGTGAACGTCGATACCTTGCTGATGAAAAAGATGAACAAGCCCAGTGTGAAATTGTAGTCGACTGGAAAATTGAGTAGTATTAATTTAGTAGAAGTCAGTATCCCGTGTATGACAGGCGTGAAAAATGCTGAAATATACCACCTGACAAATTTAAAAACTGAACGTACAGCGTATATACAAGCATACAGCTATTTATGAGTACATATTTCTACAATCGCGACATCAAAAGTAAACAGAGGGACGGCAAGCAAGCCATTCGAGGTTATATAAATAATCCTCGGGGAAGTCAGAGGATCTAACAGCAAATAGGGAAAACGATTCACGATTAAAAGAAAATCAATAAACATGATATCTAACCGAGAGAAAGCTCAGCGACTCGGATTATCCACAGTCTCGCTCACCGTTTCTTACAATGAAGCGATGAGACTTGTTGGTGTAGATAATGAGAAAGTCCTCCAGATTCTTTTTACCAAACCAGACATCAGAAGGCGTGTTATTGATCATACTGAGGATATGTTCCAGTAACGCGAGGCTCAGGATCGTCGAGCTGATAAGCGTGAACCTCCAGCGCAATACCGGCCCCTTCCATTTTCCGTTGCTGGCGATGAAAAAAGAAAAAAATACAACGACGATAACACTAGAACTATAATAATAATAGATGCGAAGTGAAGAAAAAAGATTGCGAAGCGATGAACGTGCTTTTATTGGCCGCTGTAAGCTCGCTGTGTGTCGTGCCAAGCGCGCAGTGTATTATGCGCGCAGGACGATAAGCCGGGCGATCGCGAAGGATTAAAGCGACCCGATGAGGGATCTTTGTTAATTGTTATTTAGCGGATTCCGACTATTGTTTCACGATTCTTTTTCATGAGTCATGTCGAACAGATTTATTTACGATTAAAAGCTCTGCGTTAAGCGCTTGTAAACAGACGGTATAGGTTTTTGAGACGTAGAGCGTTATGTTTTTGCCACTTTGATTTTTCGTATGAAATTTTTCGAAATTTTCATAAATTAAACAATCCAAATAAAAAATGCGCACTACGTAGCCTATTACTTATCTTGCAATCAAGAGTAAAAACTCAAAAAACCATATCTGCAGATCATCCCTTTCTTATCTAATATCACAGGTTATATGAATTTCATTCAAAGAGATACGCTATCGGCTAGAAGTTCATATAACAACGACATTACGATGAATTTTATTTCGATATCGATTGTTAAGTGCACGAATCAACTAAAAATCTATATAATCATGACAAAATACACCGTGTGAACATTGTTGTGACCGAGCCCGAACGTTGCGCGATTCGAACGCTATAAGAATGACGCATAGCAACCCCTAGCAACGGGATCAACGACATCGCGAATGTTATTGTTTATGTTCTGTCTGATTGTGACAGCTGATGAGCTTATGGGCGTGCTTACGTTTTCAATAAAGAGTTCGAGTTCGTGTTCCTTTTTTTTATTTATGCATTTACCTGAACCCGATCATAAGGATATGTGCCAATTGATCAATTTCGTATCACACATCGAATTATTTGTTTCGATCGTATACAGATATAAGTTTAGAAATTAATAAAAAATTTTTCTTAAAAACTTGAATAGAATGAAACTTGTACATCTTGTTGTGCATTTTGGAACCAGAAAAAATATTTAATTTTACCTCTGCAAAGACGCGAGCGGTTATGATATTTTTTCATTACAGCGAAAAAGAAAAAAACTCGATGGTCTTGGCGAAAAAGTATATTGCATAGCTTACTTATCAATAAGTCGTTCCATAGCTCTCCAATCGTGCTGAATGGAAATCCATTTGGGACAGAGTCGCAGAAACATCAAGTTACCTAATAAACTGTTTCCGTAAAAAATTGCTCCCACCGTAGCATCCGCTATTCCTCCTAATTGGCAAACAGAAACATATCGGTGAAATACAAAATCAAATCGTCATAGTGTAACATTTACTATATTGTCATTTTTGTTTAAAAAAATGTGTTTTCTATAAATTTCCGCCGAATATCATCCGAATTTAAATCAGTCATCATAAGCGTTTACACAGTTCTCAAAGTTAAATTTGTTACTTTTAGTATAGGTGCAGTATGATTGGATAAGTGAACCACATAACGATCGTGCGTTTGAAAACTCTATCTTTCGATTTTACATTAGTAGGGAGATATCAACAATCAAATTTGACATGGAGCAGCGAAGCGAGCCTATTCCAAGAACAGTTTACAGTCTAACTATTATACTGCAACTCTATATAGGTAAGCGAAGCGTTATTTATAGGGATATGCAGCTGCATTGTGTTTGTTGATCTTAGAATGTAGAGTCGGAAAGCTAGGAAAATGTCTACTTATACTATTACACGTGTGGTGCACGGGCTAACCATTTGTCTAGTCAAAATGAACGAAGATAAACATCTTTACGTAAAGGCTTTCCTCGTTCACTTGCTTTTACGTAAGCTAAACTTGCAGGACTACAATGATCCATTATTGGGTGAAAAGCGAATTTGCGGCGACACGTGCGAAGGTTAGACGTGGAGAAAATATTTATGCTTATATTTATATTTAACTTTGAATTTGAAAGTAATTATAGGTTTCTTGTGAGAAAAGAAGACATATTATACTGCACTCACCCTTTGTCTGAAAACTATTGGCGTTGAGTGTCCTGAAGAGATGCAAGAAGGATATCGATGTCATGACGCTTATTGCCAGAAGTACGAAATATGAGTAGATAACGCGGGGCGCGAATTTGTAAAAAGAAAAGTTTCTCACGGACGATGATCGAATGTACCTGATAGGCAGGATACCAAAAAATTGCGACATTAACAGTATGTTGCCGATTGCTCGATGAAAGCATTCTGGTTCCTGAAATGTTATTACTAAGTGTAAATGAATGAAGGTTAACTAATTAATATAGATTTAATATACTAAAATGCAAGAGTCTGAATGAATAATTTTTAAATTATATTGCTAATACTTATTGTTTGCTGTAATAATCTACGGTTATTGATCATATTGTTTTTTATTATTATTATACATTAAATTGAACTCATTCCAGAGGGTCCGAAAAGTAAATTGAAATAATTCGAATTTCGCATCAGAGCATCACATATAGCTATATAATTAATAAATTCTATGTTAAAAAATCTATCAAATTTACCTAATTTTATTTTACGAAAGTACCAGTTACTTTAAAACTATAAATAAATGAATCTCGCCCCACCCTCGGTCAATATATGTTCAAGTAACGCCAATTGATTGCGCATGTAAATAAACCACTTACATCTTCGTTACTCGATTGTCTGCGGCTATGCAAAGCGGGCCGTTTGGCAGGATGAATCTTGGAGAAAATCGGAGTGTGCTGTGATCTGGGCTTGCCTCTGCCAGACTTCGAACTCCTAAAAAACGACATCATCTTGCGACCGATGCCGAAGTGAATCCTTCTGGGTGAAGCATTTCGATGCCCTTTTGGCTTCGCCTCGGCAGTCATCACCTTGGCGTAACGCAGGTATATTTTATTAAAAATAAAATATAATCTCGCAACTTTGCGTAATTGTTAGATTGATACCATAAAAATATACACTCTGCTGTCCGACAACGACTAATCGCTGTCGAACGATCTTGGTGTTTATAAGAGTGAAAAATGATTTAGCCCTAGTTGCAGCCATGGACTAAGAAAAAGCATACAGAGATCAAGCGTGTCGACACTTTGACTTAATTAATTATCTTCTGTTTTAACTCGCGTGTCACGCTTGTGCTACTTGATGTTGGAAAATGCAGGAGCGTAAAACACCGCGAGCCCTCGTGGGTTGTTAATAAGCGTTATAGTGTTACGTACTTATTATGTGCCGCATTTTACACCCTCTCGCACGCATTCATTTTTAAAGTACAAACGAGTCGTATAGCCTTGGTAGAAAAGTTACGTTGAAATGAAAGATTTCGTCAGCCATCAGCGAATTTTTCCACGAAATTCCAATTAGAAAACACATAATTCACCAAAGCTCGAATTTAATTTAGAGAAGGGTGTGTATCTTTCTGAAGTCATCGATAGCAATAGAGTGAGGACGGAGCTGTACCCAGGGTGCCAATTTCTTATCGGTCGATGTATTGATTTACTGACCATGCATCTCCGAGAAAATGCGTTGAAGAGTAAATTCACTTGTTGATAATTAAGTACGTAATAACGTCTGAAGTACTTTTTCACGTGATACCGGAAAGCGACTCCGTACGTAAGCTCTTTTTACAAAGAATATAGTAAGTTCAGAATACAAGTTACTTGCCGAGCAATGTATTGTTTTTTCTATCAACTGAAAGTTTCCAGATTCGTATATAGGGCTTATGATTTGAATGGGTAAATCGGTGAGATGATATACATGCAAATTATCTGTTTGCGACGGAATTGAATATTATTATTATGTACTAACAAATTTAGAGGTGTATTTTTAGCAAATGATGCACAGTAGACATTTATTGTATTAGAATCGTACGATAAAGTAAAAGTAAATACAACAAAACAACAAGTTTCTCATCATTAAATTAAAATTAAACGTTAAAAAAGGAAGTATCAGCTTAATACGAAAACTTCTTACTTCATTACAAACAATTATATTTTTCAACTTGTAAGCATCGCTATAAGGTTCCGCGAATTCGTACATGAAAGATTAACTATGTCCAGCTGAGGTACAGTTTCGAATCAACCGTTTTAATCTACAGCGAGTAAAACGATATAATCCTATCCAAAATCAAAATCCAATCGCACTCCATAGCGATTAACGCGTACTTATAATTTACAAACTTTCAGCGATACTGGACGCATCCGACCGGTCGCCAGCCCGTAAAGGCGGATACTGAGTTCGCGTGTATCAGCCGCCCAAGTTCCCTCGACTCATGCGCCGCGTACAATCGTTTACGTATATCGCTCATGCTACTTATATTACGAAGCATATTTATGCAAGGCAACAAAACCCCCTGGAAATTCATGGCTTTTTTGGCTCCCGAGGTTCTCTTTGTGTTATTTTTACATACGTTTCATCCACGCACTTTTTTCTGTAATGGATGATTGAACGAGAAGATTATATATTGTGTGCGATGCATAGTGTGAACGCACTTACAAGTATACGCAGGATATTATTGCGAAATCATCTTTCATTTCAGTAAACTTTGAGTTATATAAAACAGTCGATATAGGAACACATATTTTTACCCAGTAAAATCGACAGGAATAAAAAGTACAGAACTTAATTACGAAAAACAAATTTAAAGTTGATAATTTTTTCTGCTCATCTTCTTGAAAAATTAGGATGTGTTCGCTTTTTTAGGTGGAGATCAGTGATTTATGTAAAACATGACTTTACAACAATTCATCATATATTTCAACTAGCATTAAACATATCATTAAAATAATGCTTAGCATGAATTTTCTTTTTTTGGATATTGCAAAAATTAAAAAAATATTTAAAGTTACTGCTAAGATTACATAGCCCTCCTAGATAAAAAGCGGGAAAACTCACCGTTTGGATTCATAAAATATGTAAAGCAAATCGCGTGATCGTAGGCTGGATCACGTCTGCGGTTTGACGTGCACTTTTGTGTCGCTTTATCGTCATTAAATTTTTGCACGTGAGTGAGTGAATATATTTTTCAGTTATTGCATTATAGCAGTCAAAACGAAATTAAAATTTTATATGGTAGCGCATTAAAAAGTAAAAGATATCATGTTTCTTATGAATCTTGGTGTTAGAAATGTATTAGGAATTATACGATATAAAACAAATAAATTTTAGGATGAAAAATTTCAATTATAAAAATATCAGATTCGCATACATGTCATCAAGTAATAATTAAAGAGTATATGGATATTTTAATTATTTTTCAATTGTTATACTTATAAATTGAATTTTTATCTTTCTATTATTATTATTATAACATCTAAAATATAACCAATGAAAGAATTTTAACAATAAAATTAAATATAAACAAATAAAATTAGAGTTACAGCTATTATTTGTTAACAACTCTGTGCTATAGAGATGATAAATATCGTAGAAATAACTATTTTTTAAAACTATTTAGAATTCAGATGTAGACAAACAGTTTGATTTATTGTTATAATATAAACAATTTATTATCCAAACAACTCGGCTACAGCTTTAAAATTAACATGAATATTATAAATAAATTTAACTACCATATCGCTCTTTGAACACCAGCCATTTTGTTGTAGTCAACTAAATGACGGAAAATAAACCTGGACAATCTCCACCTGATGACAGTACCATAGCCTCTTGAAGTAACGACACAGCGAGGTGTTAATGCTCTTAAAGAGCTTGTTCTAGGGATGTTTTTAAAGTCGAAAGCTTCACTAGCTAATTCCTGATTCAAAATAAAAACTTGAATTAGATCACAATCGATTATTATAATTATTATAAATAAATGTATATAGTAAGGTAAATTAGTATCATACTTGAATTTCTGTTGGCAGAATGTTGTTCCGTTTCATGGCAACATAGCGTAGTCTATCTTTTGCATATTGCTTTACCTGTGCTCTTCTACCCATATCTCTCATTGTCATCTTTTTTGTCCACTTCGTACGTACTTGCTGCAACTGATGGTTTAAAGAAATACACAAAATGTAGTTATGGTTCAAATTATATAACCTCAAAATATCTTGTTCTGGCTTATTAATGTAATTAAGAAATAGGAAAATTTTGTTTCTTGTTAAGATAATTTTCTAATGCATGCATATATAAGTACGAAAAATAATAAAATTGTTTCTAAGTATTGATTACTTTTAACAAAAACCTAACCTACAAAAGCAGAATTCAAGATTCTGCTGTGAAAATTGAGCAGTAGATTTGCAGTAAAATTCTAAATATTTATGCAAGTTATCAAGATTATATTCATTTTATACTCACTCCATATTGTGTTATTGTAGGGCCTGTGCAAAGTAATTTTGATAAAACCGACTTAGCAGAATTAAACAACGCCATGTTTACGAATAAGACATGCTATTATAGCGCTGCAATCGGTCATTTTTAAATGCCATAATGGCCCATATACCAAGTATAGGTACGTATCTAAACTTACAAATTGTAATCAATTCGCAATTGTAAACGGTAAGCAATTTAAAATGTCCAAATAATAAAGGATTGAAAAATTGGGATAAAATTGTGAAATATAGACAAAAATATTGTTTCCACAGCTTCTTTATTTCGCGCTCAATCGTTATTACCATTAATTATATGTATGTACAGAGAACTGTCACAAAAAAATAGGTATACAGTACACAAATCGTAATCCGATTCGTTTAAAAGTGCATGCATGCGATTAAGAAACATCAGTAAATTTGATTCCTTGATTATCAGACTTGTGAAATTTTGAAAGTAAAAAAGGTACGGATGGCCGTTGAAGCATATTTCGTAGAAATTGTTTAATTTTTTTTTGTTCAGCAGTCATACTCTCTCCGCAATCAGAATGATCGAAGAAAGTAAACAATTAAAAAAAGTAGTCGGCGAGTTAATCTTTCGATCTACCGGCGCATATTTGGTTCATGTTTTTTGTTTTTAAGTTTTTTTTTTATTTCACTATTCAAGGATTAGTCTTCATTAAAAATGAACATTTATAAAAAATTACTCCTCTAGTATAAAATAAGCTAGAGAACAAGTAGGAAAATTAAAAAAAAATGGAAGATCAGAAAAAGAAAGTTGAAGCGCCAGGCGCCAATTGACATTATTACTTGTATATATATGTATTAATATACGTTTTGTGTTTGTGAACAACGGTTTAGAGTAAAAAAATAACGAACGGTAATTAAAAAAATGAGATGTTTCTCGAGTATCGCAGATATAGGATTTATTATTTCCGTATAATAATTAGAAAATATAATTAAGCTGAGCTAAATTATGATGTTGTTGTTGTTTTGTTGTTGTTGATGTCTTCTTGTCTTCCATTCCTTTTTTGTGAAACAGGTGTACACAAATTATATATAGCATTGACGGCGCGCTGTTAACAGCACCGTATACCCTCCTCCACCGAATCTGACATACGTCGTCCCCCATCCGTCCCCGTCCGCGAGGCTGGCGAGCCTCCTTTCCTGCGGAACTCCTTGCGATGGAAGAAGTACCGTCGGAGCCGCCTTGGTAGATGGACCAGCCGCTCGTCGGCGAGGGCGAGGGCAAGGCTGCTGCAACAGCTGATTTCGCTATGGCAGTAGCCCCGCAATGGCGAGGCGGCGGCGGGACTAAGCGGCGGTGGCGGCGTCGATGCTGATGATGGTAGTGGTGGTAATGGTGCTGCTGGCGGCGCTGCCGCCATTGAACTCCGGAACAGCAGAGCGTCGTCCGGCGGATCGAATGCGCGGAAACTAAGACTACTTCTTTTTCTGGGCCTTCTCGGCAGCCTTGGTGACCTTGCCGCTAACGTCCTTGAAGTTGACGGCCTTGATGACACCAACAGCGACGGTTTGACGCATGTCACGGACAGCGAAACGTCCCAGGGGTGGGAACTCCTGGAAGGCCTCTACGCACATGGGCTTGCTGGGCACAAGGTTGACGATGGCGGCATCACCAGACTTGATGGCCTTGGGGTTATCTTCGGTGGTCTTACCGGTACGACGGTCGCACTTCTCCTTGATCTCGGCGAACTTGCAAGCAATGTGGGCCGTGTGGCAATCGAGCACGGGCGTGTATCCGTTGCTGATCTGACCAGGGTGGTTCAGGACGATGACCTGAAATAACAATCGTTTATTATTAGTATGTTCGAATAAAATATTTGATGTACATTTTGATTCTTTAAGCGAACAAATAAACTATTTTTTAATAGCACTCAGACGCTTCAGCCGTCAACGGACAAAGTCCTCCGGTGGAAACCGCGAATGAAATCCAAAATTTATCATCATTGTACTATTAAAAAAAAAAAATCGCTTCTAAGTCAGAAGCCGGTATGGCAAGATATCTCACCTGAGCGGTGAAGTCAGCGGCTCCCTTGGGTGGGTTGTTTTTGGAGTCACCAGCGACGTATCCACGACGCAAGTCCTTGACGGAAACGTTCTTAACGTTGAAACCAACGTTGTCTCCGGGGACGGCCTCAGTCAGAGCTTCGTGGTGCATTTCAACGGACTTAACCTCAGTGGTGAGTCCAGCTGGGGCGAAGGTGACGACCATACCGGGCTTCAGCACACCAGTCTCGACACGACCGACGGGTACCGTTCCAATACCACCAATCTTGTAGACGTCCTGTAAAAGAGCAAAACTTTAGTTTTCTGACAAAATCATCATTAAGCTAACTTTTTATTAAATTTGGAATCAGACGCCTTCGGCCGTCAATGGATATACATCCTCCGGTGGAAACCGCGAATGAAGTAATAGGGTTCTCATCACATAGTTATTTGTATTTTTTTTTTGTTTTAATTAAATGGAATGTTAGTAGGTACAATCCAATTAACGAGGCATGTTTGTTCAAAGACAATTACCTGGAGGGGAAGACGAAGGGCTTTGTCGGTGGGCCTGCTGGGTGGCAGGATGGCGTCAAGAGCTTCGATGAGGCACTTGCCGTCGGCCTTGCCTTCCTTGCGCTCAACAGCCCATCCCTTGAACCAGGGCATTTTGGTGGATGGCTCCAACATGTTGTCTCCGTGCCATCCAGAGATGGGGACGAAGGCAACAGCGGCTGGGTTGTAACCGATCTTCTTGATGTAGGAAGATACTTCTTTCTTGATTTCCTCGAAACGAGCCTCCGAGTAGGGTGGCTCGGTGGAGTCCATCTTGTTGACACCAACGATCAACTGCTTGACACCAAGAGTGAAGGCGAGCAGAGCGTGCTCACGGGTCTGACCGTTCTTGGAGATACCGGCTTCGAATTCACCAGTACCGGCAGCGACAATCAACACGGCGCAATCGGCCTGCGACGTACCAGTGATCATGTTCTTGATGAAATCTCTGTGTCCGGGAGCGTCGATGATGGTGACGTAGTACTTGGAAGTCTCGAACTTCCACAGAGCAATATCGATGGTGATACCACGCTCACGCTCGGCCTTCAGTTTGTCCAAGACCCAGGCATACTTGAAGGAACCCTTACCCATCTATAAGACAGATACAAGTATCATTAGTACATTTGTTCGCTTGAAATTTACAAGAACTTTGAGTCATTGCGATGGGATCAGACGCATCAGGCCATCACAGGACAGAAGTCCTCCGGTGGAAACCGCGAATGGATGGTTTGAGTTTATCATCATGAAAGTGCATGCAGGAGTTTTGCTAAAGCCAATATTGAAGACCTTTATGGTATTTCATCTCAATATCCAATTTTGGCTTCAATACTCCAGAAGTGAGGAATAATAAAAAGTTGCAGCTGATAATTACCTCCTGGGCTTCCTTCTCGAACTTCTCGATGGTACGCTTGTCGATACCACCGCATTTGTAGATCAAGTGACCAGTGGTGGTCGACTTTCCGGAATCTACGTGTCCGATGACGACGATGTTGATGTGAACCTTCTCCTTACCCATTGTGATTGCCTGTTTGTATCGGTCTGGTCAAATCTGAAAAGCAAGTCGAAAATTTAGTAAAGTTGTATTTCATCAATCGACATATGTATACTCGCTCTAACTGCTTTTGAATCAGCAACAAAGATCGCAAGTAGGGGAAATTAAATTTCAAAAAATCTAACCCCAAAAAGCGGCGATAATTAAATTTGAAAAATGTCAGCGCGTTTCGCAACGAAATGCTGATTCAAAAGCACTTAGTCAACGCGCCAAGCTGTCGGCTCGGCTGATCTACATTAGCGCTCTCCCCGGCTTCGAAGTCGCTTTAGTCACGACGCACGAGATCCACGTGGCTCCGCGCGGTGCCCCCTTGAACGTTCTCGAAACGGCATCGACGGCAGCCATTTTGTAAGTTGCGCGAGAGAGGAAGCAGCGTTGCTGAGAGAGAGAGAGAGAGAGAGAGAGACCTTCCCCGCCGCACAGCGACTTTTCGCTACCGACGCTCTGTTGCCACGTTTTCCCACGACTCGTCATCCCTCTCGTGGCTTTGAGAAAACATCTGCCGAGCGAAGCTGGCTTTCCCGCAGAGATTTCTATCTGCGGCGAGAAGAAAAGAGAAGCCGGATGGCCGCGAATCGCGATCAATTCGCGCAAGCGGAACGTTCCTCTCGACTGGAACTCGGACCGAGAGGGACGACCGCGTGTGCCGGAAATTCGGCGACAATTAGATCGGTATTTTTCTCGCTTTTCACGCCTCCGACTAGGACAGCATGCCTCGACAGCGCGACTTCCTTCCGCAAGGATCGGAGTTTGCAAGACAGTCGAATGCGTTAACTACTCGCCATACGGTTGAGCGACGCGGCCGATATTATCCAGCTGGTGACCGGAGAAACGAAAGAAGCCGACGAGGAGACGAGATTGAAAGAAGGCCCGGCAACACTGGCAGCACGCGAAAAGCGATCCTTGACAAGCGGCGAGCGCCATTATTGCGTTTCCGGTCTCTCTCCTCCGGCATTCCTGCCCCTTTCAATAGCCGACTCCCAGGGCCGTTATTACATCAGCGCTTTTCGCCGAAGCACTTGGGATTATTCACACCGCGATGACTATCTTGACGGACGGCGACACTCGCACAGAGAAGCCGACTCCCCGTAGACGACGCGCAAACGGCACTTTCCTCTCTCCCCATCTCTCCGGAAAACCCGCGATGCTCGCGACGACGCCCGCGCACAGAACAATGCACCGAGATCTAAGGAAAAAGGGCGGATTTTTCCTGCCCGTCTCCGAGAGCCATATCGAAGGCGGGCCAAGCAAGAGCGGCCGCGGCCGCGGCCCGACGCCATGCGGCTGGACGAAATTACCGGCGAAAAATGTCGCGATCGCGAAAAATATCCTCACAGACGGCTAGCCGGCACTGTTTGCTCGATTAATTCGGCGACGGGAAGCGCGGATGCCGCGAACACGGTGCCTCGACGACGGGATTATACTTGAGAGAGCGCGAGACGAACTTGCCGAGGATGATCAGCACACACAGTGTAGAAGAGCACAGAGAGCGAGAACACACGCATGCACGACACGACCACTCACCTCCAGATGCTACGACAGAAAGAGACCGTGCGAGCGGAGTGAACATGCGCACGGGGGGAGCGCCCGGCCGCCGTGCCTCCGCCGGCGACGCTCGCGCCATGATCGATCCTCGCCGACGGCCCCCCTGCCTCGTCGACGGCTAAGTTGTTAAAGTTTTTCGCACGAAAATCGAGCTTGGGATTTGCACTTTTCGATTTTTCACTTGCCGGGGTAAAATAATGCGGTTTTTTCGAATTCGGAGGGCTTTTCGGCCACGGGGACTGGTTCGCGGCTGGCCGGCAGGGGGCGTGGCGGACGCCCGTTTGCCGGCGTGCTGCGAGAGCCAGGCTCCGAGTGTGTATAGGTGTGACCGTGTGAGCGCTCGGGATCGTCCGAATCCTGGTGTATAGGCATGCGTCACGAGCTGGTCGCCAGCTCTTCTCCAGGGCTCGACCTTTCTTTTTTTCGACATGAATGTAGGGACGTCGATCTGTAGTTTGATTTAATGCTGCAGCTGGCTGCATCGGGGATGCATGACTATTTTTTTTTTTTTTTTTTTTTTTTGGACATGAAAATCTTGTCGAGATGCATAGAAGCAGCCTTGACATTGAAATTCTCTCGATGATTTGTGGCTATTTTTTCAATTGGCTGGCTTTCTCGTATGTTTACGTTCGAAAGAATCTATAAAAATAGAAGTTTGCTAAGTTGAATTTTGAAATAATCAATATAGAGAAACTGCAGCACGTTATTGCAGGGTTAATAATTTTTTATGGTCCATTAATACTTTTGTCCAATCTATTATGATATTGTTTTGTATACTAACAAATTGCAACAAAAATTCGTTGTTTTCAAAATTGAAATAACCTACAGGAATGCTTTATTCAAAGCACCACGTGGGTTTTAACTAAATTATTTTCATAACATTTTAAATTATTTGTTGTAAAATTAATAAGACGTTTTTAATTATGCGTTGTTGATGATTTAAAAAATCCATTAAAATAACGTTAAATTATCAATTTTTTGTTCGACTGCGGCGCGACCACGTGTCTCTGAAAGGTCAATGCTTAGACAAGCTATGGAGGCTCGTCTGCAGCCATGCCATGAAAAACGAGATCTGACTTCCATATGGCTTTTACGAGATACCTTTCTGAGTTAGTTACACGCTGTCTATAAATGCGGACGAAAAAGAATAAATCATTATTCACGTATCAGTCCTTACGTAAAAATATTAACATAACAGGTTTCATATTAGGTACAGGCTCATGGAAAATATAATCGTGGATTTTCCAAATATTATTTATGCATTTGTTATAATTTCTTAGCTTTCCGAAATGATAAAATTGATACTGCTGTGGCGTTTCTGCGAAAGAGGCAGAGACTCGGTGTAGGAACAAATTGTAACGCGAGAAATTGGAAAAAAAAAACGAAAAGATATAGATAAGGAATTAAAGGGCCCACGAAGAGAAACACTAGAAAGAATTTAAAAGACGTGGCGTAAAAAATGATAAAAAAAAAATTAATAAATTGGAGCGATTGTATAGAGAGAAAGAACTGAAAATCCGCAGCTGCCGAAAAATACAGTAAACTCGGGAGTGTGGAGGCGAAGGGAGAACCTGGAATGCTCTTTATCCCGAGAGAATGCGGCACATCTCTTCCTCCTTGTACCTGTCCCTCCAGCTCTTATACTTTCTTCGTTCTTCTAGCCAAACGTGTTTCTGGCTTCTATTCTATTCCAGGATTTTTCTCCTCCCTTTTCCCCTGCTGGTGGTCGATTTAAAAATCAATGCACATTTGCCATATTTCGCGTTACAATTCGAAAAAAAAAAATAAGAATATAATCTAAATCCTGTAAAAGGCATATCGAAGTAGGAAAAAGAATGTATAATTAGTCGAAAGGTTATTAATTATTGTGTTTTTTCCAATTAAGTCGAGTTCGTGAATCTACGTAAATAAGTAAAATGCGTTATCGTGCGATACTTTATCAAAGTGATAATTCGCGGTTACCAAATATGCTTGTTATAGCCAAAGGTGTTTTCATCAATAATTATACTTATTCACGCAAACAACGTTAAAAATATTCATTATCACTGCAGCGATTCGAAAATCGGCTAATTATATATTCTTATCAAGAAAATACGCTCTCATTACCAAAAATAATTTTCCCATTTCCCCGAAGTCGTTGCCCGAAACATTAGCCAGAGCTTTGATCCACGACTCGTATATCATCAGGTCTTCAAAATCTTGTGCAGCATATAGCATTCCCTGTGCTCGTTCAATATAATGTTCTAATGGTATTAAAAGCAAATCGGTTTACGTCTACAAAAAAGTCCGTAGCGATGACCGACAAGGCAAATCTTGCGAATGGGATCAAGTGTGTAACAGAAGTTTACCTGTTGGGTGTACAGTACAATCAAAAGTAGGTGTACATTTCGCCATATAACTATTCATGAAATTTTGAAAATCAACTGACATCCTCTTTATTTTCATCTTTAAATGTTGTAATTCAATTTACAAAACAACATCCCATCAATTTCGAATCAACACTACGCAACCATGATATAGTATAATGCTACAAATGAAAAATCCATCACCGGTAGTCTTTTTCCTTCCAAATTCTCATAAATCTTCGCTCGGACTGTACATCCGATGCAGGGGCTTCGAAGTGAAAGGTTCAGCCGCAGCTTTTGCACGTGCTGGAGGAAGGCCCAAATTCGTCGCCGAGCAGAAGCGGGAGGTGTATATCTGTGTACGTATACACGTCTAGGGCACTAACGGGACACGATACACTCCTGGATGCGCCGTCACGAGTGCATCGAATAATGACGGAAATGCCCGCAGCCGCCACTGAGCAATGCTCTCGCTCGTTCTCTCTCTCTCTCTCTCTCTCTCTCTCTGTCTTTTTTCAACGCGTCAACGCGTGTATAGTGTCATCGTCGGAGCGTTGCACCACATGCAAATCGCTTTTTTGCGTTAGGCACGCGCGAGCCGATTTGCCGGATTACATCGAACTGCGATCGACTCTTTAACCATCAGGACTTCTGGAGTACATATGATGAAGAATATGCCTGATATGGGCGGGATCCTAGAGGTATAGTGCGGAAGCTTAATAATTGCTGTCTCTGGCAATTAACTGCATAGTTGCGGGAAGGTGATGATTTGGTTCGTAATTATAGTCCACGTGCGATTCATCGGTATTTCTTTATTATTCGCTGCTCGTATACCGAGTGGACGTATGCTATTTATTGTACATACATTGTGAAACGTGGCGTCAATGCGGATTCAGCGTTAATTTTTTGTTGCAAATCAGGATGAAAAAATGCGTTGATTATAACAGTGTTTGCCACAATAAAATAATCTTTCGAACGTTAATCAATAGCTTCGGTTAGATAAAACCATGTGGTAATTAGATTATGGTCATTACATGATGCTCGATGAGTCATTAGATATAGAGCTGACTTTGAAGCATACTCAATTGCAGGGATAAGACAATACGCGAAGACATTTTGTGAAAAGCGTAATATACTCTGTATCAATAGCAATCAAAATATCTCGCCCACTTAATGCAATTTTTCTGCCAGATTTATATCACATACAGCTGCGGATAAACTCCAATCGTTTGAAATTCATCGAATATACTTATTATCAAATGTATAGTACGTCATTTCATGAAATTCAATTTAAGGAAGTTTAATCTAAACCGGCCTTCGTCGTGAGTTATGGATTGCGCAAAATAGCGACACGAGTTCATTCACGTTTAGATATATGTAACCTCGACTGCCGCGACTTACGGATCTAATAGACTACCGTCGCGCATACACGAGCACATCACGTTGCCTGCGATGAACCGCTGCCGGAAAACTTCTATTTCTAAATCGAATCTATGAAAACTCCGAAAAATGCCCATCCATGCAATTCATCGATTGCACGACAATGTAAAATCGCGACTACCGCAGCAACATTGCTCAACATGCCGACACGGCAGGGTTTTAAAAAAATTAAAAACACGCCTCATTATACGGATACATCGATATCGACACGAGGTGCGACACTGAACTTCCGTGTGAATACGCGAGAATCGCTTGCTTGCCAGGCGAGTTTTCCGCAGAGTCGGTGCGCTTCACACATCGACAGTCGCCGACGCTTTCTATATACACATTACACACACGAGGGGCAAAGTCTATCCACTGCAGTTGAGCCGAGGAATCCGGCTGCGCGCGCGATTTGCACTTGTTGCACATGCACGCGCACACACTTATAGCTCGCTATGAGAGCAGCTATATAAGACGCTACTAAGCGAGCTGCTTGTGCGCGCGCGGGTAATGCATGTGCAATGAAGCCGCGAGAAGAGATGGAACTCGTTGAATACTATAGATATAATGCCTACGTATAGCTATATACAGCGTAGGAGGAAAAGTACCCGAGAGCGCGCAGACCTTTTTGCACGCCTCTGCTAAACTCTTCTGCCGGCTATGAGGATGTTTGTTCTTCGAAGGGTTATTGTATGCGGGAAAAGCTTTGGGAAAAATTTCTGGGGATAGAAGGTGTAATTGCTGAGTATGTTTTGTATGCGCGATTTCTTTTTTTTTATTTTTCGGGTTTAGGTTGTTGTTGTTTATAGATTTTGTGCCAGTTTCATAAAAATGCATATTTTTTAATTTATTTTCGCAAATATCACGTATCTTCACGATTGGACATAACGGGTAAAAAATATTGATTGCTAACGCGAATTCCGATTTTATTCGTGACCTGCATTCGAATTGCAACGCGAGTAAGCACTTTTATGCTGTTGATCATGATGCGTGGTTTGTACGCATGTGAGCATAAATGTAATGAATACATATTTGCAGTGCAATTTATTATGTAAAAATACATTTATTCTCTCGTTTAAACTTTTTTTCAAGCATATTTGCTTACCTACTGCTTAACTCAGCGAAATTTACAATTGTTTATTATGTTTGTTTGCCATATTCAGTTCATGCGAAACATTTAAAAGCTATCGTGTATTTTTATGCAATCGATGTACCAAATATACTGGCGATTCAAATGAAATTGTACTGTTATTCGTGTGTATTGCAGGTCAACCCGTTTTTATTTGCAGTAATCGATGCCTTTTGACTCAAATTCTTATGAAACTAAAAATTTTACATTTAAATATTTAATTGTAAAATTTGTAAGGATCAAAACTTGTGAAATCTGAATATTGTATAAAGATCCAACTTGTTATTATTTATCGCAGAAAAACCAGAGAAATCAAAGCACTGTGATATAACATTGGATAGAATTTTTGCAAAATTTTGCTATTTATCTATTGCTGCATCTGACAAATTGCATAGGAATAACATAAATTATTACAAATCCGGTCATGGGAAAGGACAATCTAATTTACTTACAAATTTTAGCATGCAAACAAATTATCAGATGGTTTGGAAGGACCTACGGTATCTTGCTTCTTTGATAAATTATTCACTCGGTAAGAAGCTAAAAGCATGAGAAACTTGCGCGCTTAGGTCGAGATTTCAAATTATGATCTGTCGGTATATTTGAGCCGGCTCAGAGCAAACATTATACACTGGCTTCCCCGATGTCACGGCAGATGCCGCTATATTCTTGGAACTGATACAAACGAAGTGGACGTTCAAATCAATACCCATGATACACTTTAAATAGAGCAGTGAATATTCTTTTTTCTTTTATTGTTGGATAACCATTATAATGGATAAAAAGAAAAACGCAACTTACACAAAAATTTATAAAAATTAACTGACGAAAATTATCTGTTGTAGATTTGAAATATTATGTTTTAAAATAACGACGCAATTTCAAATGAATAATACAATTCGTATATCAACGATGATTAACTTAGAATAAGGGAGCGAGTCGGATATAAATGAAATAAAACATCCATTTCAATTGTTTCTATTTATATTTGTCAGGTTTCTATTTCGTCCTATGGCGAGACATTCGATCGCACAAGGGCAGTCGCGCACACATAAGTGAGAGAAACGTATAGGTAATATGGACATCGTCATCAGCATTATCATCGTTATCGTTTTTTTTTTTTCATCCTTTTCTCATATATATGTATACGCATGTATATAATCGCTACAATTCTTCGAGAATTCAAAAACAACGTCTATGGATGTCGAAAACATGTATATAGAAATCGGGCAAAAAAGACACACGTGCACAATCGTGATGATATACATGGCTCGATATCGTGTGAAACATAAACCGAAGTTTAATAAAGAAATCTCGTATATTAGCGAATTCTCCCTCTCAGCATTAATATACACATACCCCTCTATATTGTAATATATCTTGTCGAAATGTGTGTACACGATATATCATGTATACACGCGTCGCCTTCTTCTCTATCACAAAAATGCGTGTGATATTTATATAATGTCGAAAAAATGTCGTTAGTCGATCGAATAAAATCCACTTTACATACACACACACTGCAGACATTCGTAACTCGTTGTTTTTCGTTCTTGTGACTATTCTCTGTATATTCTGCCTTTCTATATATTATCATTTATTTTATATGCATTTTATGTATATAAATACGATTGGTCATGCATATGATGAAATGTCTCTCGCCAATAAGATGCGTATAATGTTCTCTTTCGCACGTATAACACTCATCATCATCTCTTTATTTCTATCTATATAATAATTGTTCTTCTCGGTTCACTCGTACCGCATTCGTTTGCACTTTTCGATCGTGCAATCACTATGTATAATATATATATATATATATATATATATATATATATTTTTAATATGTATAATATATATATA
Organism: Trichomalopsis sarcophagae; assembly: GCA_024372645.1. Taxonomy (NCBI): domain Eukaryota; kingdom Metazoa; phylum Arthropoda; class Insecta; order Hymenoptera; family Pteromalidae; genus Trichomalopsis; species Trichomalopsis sarcophagae. Next base: position 482,111 of record QLSS01000085.1, read on the forward strand.
TATATATATATATATATATAGTAATTTTTTATACGCCACGTATTTTTTTTCATGTATATATATATATATATATATATCACTAAATGTAATCGTACGTATTTACAAAAGGTCGTTCGTTCAATTGTTCATTATACTTAATATCGCGAATCGTTAACCATAGGTTTATTCCTGAGTGACCGTTCAATAAGAGCCTTTGTAGCGTGTTAATGTTGCTTCATAAAATTTTTGTTTTTCTATAATTCGCAGTTGTTCTCGTGCACGTTATTAGTGGTTTAGATTGCTCTTCTGGTGCGCAGATGAGCTATCTGCAAAAAGCCTATAGCATCGTTCTTATGTATCCTCGAGTTTCAACAAGTGAAACGAGGACTCGCTCATCAACAATATTGCAAAGAACAAAACGTAGATAGTAAAAACTTTTTTGCGCTGCCTTCGATCGACATATAGTCTTATTTTTCCTTCTCCGTGTCGCCCGTATATATTGAAGTATCGCACTGGTTCAAAGATTACAATTATTTCGAGAGTAAAACCTATCGCATAACACACGGGATGAGATTTGTTATTCATTAACGAACGCGTCGCCGCCCCGTAATACAGTATAACTGGAGAAAACTGTCGCCACGCTATATTTACGGCTTGATATGAAATATGAAGTGTGCAATGCTACATCGCGCTCGAGACCAGCTTTAATAGTTACTAGATTACAAATACACTGTTTCATCGCTTTAGATCTTTTTCTTGGGTGTATCTCTTGACTTCTGGCAGTTTTAAGAGTCGTCGATATTACCGTGGAAGTGTCTCGAGCGGGATAAAACAATGGCGACAGTTTCTACTTTTTTATCGATTTTCTTAAAAGGAAAACACGGGGCTTGCTCACTTTTAAAACTCAAACGACGTTAGTTTCAGAGTTAAGAAATTTGATATTCGTAATTGAACTTTTGAAATTGCAAACAATGCTTATATACACACGTAATGTTCTCTCAAATAACTTCTGATATGGTTGAAAGAGTTCGTGAAAAATAAGATTATAACTTTTTCCTTTAAAGAGGTTGAAATAAGTTGAATGTATGCTTTTACTATAATATAAATAAAACGTAAAGGAAGAGTCTTCTGTGAATCATGCTGTATTTAAACCAAAAGGCAATGTTTTGCTTGAATCAAATTTTAAATCTGACCTATCAATTAATAGCCTGCACTTTGATATTAAATTATCATTGTAATAACAATTCATAAACATCGAATTTCGTACTTGCAATGCCTGCAGTGCAGGAAGACAAAAACTTTTTGGCACTGCTGAAATAGGTGCGTTATTTAAAACTTTACATAAAAGCGACCTGTCTTCAATTATGTACATAACTTTCATAGCGCTTGCGCAGTTTCATAATTCACCATAATCCATGAAAATACAAGGGCTTTACATATTATCGATATACTTTCGTAACGCGAATAAACATCTCAATAAAATCAATAGCGTCAATAGGTAATAATTAGCAATAAATGCATAATAATTATAAGATAATAATATTAATCGAATAATCTTACGATTATATATCGTGCTTATACATAGATTTTCTGCAGCAATCTGTGTGTCTGTGTTCATCATAGTTTCATCATCATTACAATTGTTTTGAATTTGTGCTTATATTATGCTATACATAAAAATTCAGATTACAATTTTTGGTATTTTTGTATTATGATGTACTCTCTTGATCTACCATTTCTTTACTCTTCACAAAGGAGTTCGTCGGGGCAAATGTCGTTCGATTACGGTAAAAAGTCTACGATATAATTGTTTTTACATGCGTCAATTCATATAAGCAAGACAATCGAGAAGCAAAAGTAAAAAAAGTTTAATCTACGCAAGTCTATTTAATCGTGCGCAACTTTGGCAGCAATGTGAAGCCGAGTGAGGCGGTTGGCAAATATAATCTACTCCCTCGCCGACAATTGTCCCGATTTCGTCTCCGAGTCTAATTCGTAGCGTTTCGTTTGCTAGTCTCAACCAGGGACTGCAATTAATTCATTAATTATTTCGAGATACACATGGCAATTATTTACACGAGTTACCGCCGAGAGCGACACAAGTACAAATTCGCACGTTCGAATCGTGTACAACCGTGGATGCATGGATGTGTGTAAATCAGCCTGTATGTGAAAGGCCTCTATAGCGCAGTCATTCTATTGAATCGCTAGTTTGTCGATTTGACTCTGTTTTGCTTACGACTAGGTAAACGTATGTAAAAATTCGTAAGCTGATGATGCATCGCGAGAAAATATGCAACGCGATGTACGCCGTGTGTGTAGGTTATTTTCAACGACGACCAAGTGATTGTTCAATTTGATCTCAACGCTATACGATTGAAGGGACAATTGCTTTGTCAAGGTGATGAAAGGTGTATATGTATTGTGTGTACATACTACTAATTATTTTTTATGGGAACGTACGCGACTAGGGCGTGAGTTACAAAAGTATCAAGCAGTCTGTCGATCGGATTGACCGTGTTTTTTTTTTATTATTCATTATTATTTATTTATTAGTGTTTTAATTATTAATTATTAATTCATTATCATTTTGTAATTTTGCCACCGCGTCCGTTATCGTGAGACTCGATGGCAGGCTTTCGATTTGACCTACGAACCACATGATAAGTTCTTTTATCGATTAAATTCTAAACGTGTAAAATACGCATTCGATGCGGTCTTCACTTTATTTATTCATTTTTTTCATCACTAAAAACCATCAACCACCTCTACATTTTGTTTGTTGCTTTCGTGGCGGCTATTCGATATATAAATTCTATCTATGACGTTTACGCTTTCGCTGTTATTATAAGGAATTTTATTTCTAAAATTAAGGTGGCAGTCGAATCGCATATACTTGTTCGGCACCTTTGGCTCGTCGGTCAAACTTCATATTTTCATCAATTATGTACGTTGGAATCTCCTTCTTTTCATCTTATTAATCATTGAACTCGCTCTATGAATATGCAATCCACTTGACGTCGATTACCTAATTTTAATGCATATTTTACACAATAATAAATGTCGATCTTATACAATGCTTCATCAAAGTAATATGGAATACAGAATCGTTTTACCAATTCTGTTTCGAAAATCGTTCTTCACATATATTTTCAAAGAGAGAGATATTTTCTGTCACGAAAACAATCGGCGCAAAACCCATTCGCATATCAAAACATCGTGAATGCGTTTATTCGAATGTTTATTTGTCTATAGAAAATCTATATATTTCGATATAATTTTATTGTATACCGCGATGCATCGATGAAAAAATTGTTCAATCTACGAGATTTACAAAGCCAATGCAGATCGAATAGAATGACAAATTTTAAATACTATGATACGAAATAGAAGCAAGACCATCAGGAAAAATTTCAAAAGACTTTGTCGCGCGCATTTATTTGCACCATCAGAAAAACGCTTTAAATCGTTTATTACTGATGCTTATCATATATTTTGTTGCGATAAAAATCACGATATTGACATTCATTTGATAGTTGGAATTTAAATCAACGCGTCCCCTTTCCTAAAAATTGTTTTATACATGTAAAAATTCATCAAAGAGGAGAGAATTACATAGTAATATAGCCCACGAACAACTATTATATGCGCATTCGCTTTATTTATCAAATTTTATTTTTATTTTGAAGAATAACGATAATAAATTTCATAAATGCGAGCGAAGATTAATAAAATTTTGCAAAATTTCGATTAAAAGACCGGATTGCGGAGTCAGGGTATTATCGTACATGGTATTAATTTAATTGTTAAAAACTTTTCTCGCACTGCCCGCGACGTACCACGCGTTTACACGATCTCTCGTTCTTGTCTATTATTTAGGTATAAGGATATAATATCTGCACGACATACGAAGCCGGCTCGCGAGAAGTTCTCAAAGTTTGGATTCAGCTCCGGCACTGGATTTTCTAATACAAAACCTCGGTCATATACAAAAATTCGTTGATCCAGTTTCTCGCGTTCGAGATTCCGAATCCTCTCTCTACGATTACGAACTAGACATCTAAGGGCTCTAGAATCGCGCGCATCGCGTAAAGTGTCTAGCATCGAAACAAAGCGTAGTTATAATCATATATGAAATATCGCGTGCACGGTGCTGAGGTTTCTTTTTTTCACAATCCGTTGTTAATTCCATGCGGTTCGCGTTTCCGTACGTGTAGTATCATCGATCTCGTAATTTAGTTGGTCCCGAACGGTGTATTTTTGACAGTCGATTGCCGCATCGAGCAGTGCACGTGAGTGTGTGTATACATGTATATTTACGGGACCCACATCAGTTTTAGTTGACAATGTGTTCGCGCAATCGACGGGCCAATTCTTATAATTTTTCTCAGCATGTCTCCCTCTTTGGCTCTACGCGATTTCTCTGGCAGTTTACATATTTGCTCACACCGGCAGGCAGCGAAAGAGCCAAAGTGATCGCAACTCTGCCATTTCGGAGTTATTCGAAGCAGAGTTGTGTGTGTGTGTGTGTGTTGAATCGGTCGCGATGAAAATTCATTCCAGGCAAACGAAGATAAAGCACTGTGCTAATGCGGCATCCCGATATAGCCTTTTCTCCCTTCGAACTCGCATCAGCGGGCGGTCGCGGAAAATGTTCGAAATCAGAGCATATTCGATTCCGAAATAAACAAGAATCTGAAAAAGCCGTTGGTAAGCATCGCCGCATCGCTTACGGACAATTGACTAGATGTATATTCGTCGCTACGCGGATTCCAAACATTCCGCGAAAGCCCGCTTGAGGAGCATAAAACGGCGCAATAAGGCTCACCGAGGGCGCTCGCAAACATAAGCCATATACACGGCGCTAGATTTACATAAAGAGCACGATCATGTAATTGAGGAACCTCGTCTGGGACGAGCTGCCGTTCAGCCGTTTGGGCGCCTCGTCGTCGTTCTCGCTGGCGGTGGTGTCGCCCTTGGCCTCGACGATGGTGGCGAGTCTCTCGGCGAGAGGCAGACCGGTGGCCTCCATCTCGCCGCTCGTCGTGGTAGTGGTCGTAGTCGTTGTCTCGTCGGACTCCTCCTCGAGCGAGCGGTTGTTCAGGTGGATGCGCACGTTCTGCTTGACCGTCGTCGCCGTGGTCGTGCAGCTCTCGTCGTCGTCGGTGGAGACGGCGCCCGCTCGACCGGCGCAGCAGCAGCCGCTGCCCACGTGCTCGGCCTGACAGCTGAAGCAGATCAGGTCGCCCTCGTCCGTCTCCGAGAGCTCGCAGTGAGGGCAGCGCTGATGCAGCTGCCGGGGACCGCTCAGAGCTTCGCACTGCGCGCACGCCGGGGAGTCCTCCGAGTCCTCGCGCTCGAGCGGTCGTCGATCCTGTGGAATCATTGCTTGGTTATCGAGTGTCATTTGTTATTGTACTTGCTGGTGTATCGTACACCTCGAAGGGCGGAACAACACTCATCGAATGATGTATACTGAGACATTGACAGTGCGAGGTGGAAACGGTTGTATCTGTACATAAATATTATAATACAAGTGAGGGGGGGGGGGTGAATTTAAATGATAATACACGTCATATATCCAGTTGCAGCAGTAGGAAAGTTGAAAACATGTATAATACGTGTGGTGAGAGACTCGGGGGGCAATCCCAGGCGAACATAGACGTATATTTGAGTTGCAAAAAACTTTCCATACTTGTTATACGCAAACTTTTGATAAGATTCCTGGACTCTCGGAGCATGAATATTTCTCTCTCTCTCTCGTCGTCGTCCGATTCAACGTTAAAATCCAACGAACGAAAGCGACTCTTGCACGACTTGTAAGCGAGGACGTTTCTGCGGAATGATCGTCGCCAAAGTTTTCATATACGTCGTGCGTGAAATTCGCAGTCTCCTCTCTGTTTCTTTTAAAAGCACATCTCGATCTACGAATTTCACTGTGCGCGTTATTCGGTGAGCGCAGAAGACTGCAGAGTTATGGGAAACGAGGGGAAAAATTCTCGGGACACTCACACAGCCATGCTGAAAGCGCTCCTCCACGTAACGTCCCGCCAAGGCACTCGGTGTCTGGGGCCTGACGCTGCAGGTTCGGCTCCTCTGGTCGCATTCGCTGCACAGCAGCAGGTTCGACTTGCTGCCGGGCTGCGATGCCGAGTAGCCGTTGCACGCGAGTAGCAGGCCGTTGTCCGCCCCGACCCCCTCTTCCTCCTCGTCACTCTCGAAAAGCCGCTGACTCAAGCTGCCGATGGATTTCGTGTCGCTGCCCACTTCTTGGCCCATCGCTGTCCGCTGCTGTTGCTCGTTGTGACGCTGTTGAGAAAATATATTTTTTTTTTACTTTTATGCATTTATTTATTTTACGCGAAATTCAATCACTGTGCGGTGCGGAGTAAAACGTTTTACTTTTACGGAAATATATTTCAGGCAAAATATCTGCAATTTGGCGAGACCAATGTGTCAGTTAATCAAAGGGAAATTAATTTATTACGTTGATACAATGAAAAATGTTAAGTGACCCATATTTCGTAATTATGAATCGTTCAAAGATCAAAGTAAAATTTAATGCTAAAACAGAAAAAAGTAAATTCTTCACCCTTTGCTCCTGCAGATAGCGATGGATCCGCTCGAGCCGCGAGTTGCCGCGCTCCGCACTGCGCGGCGCAGTTTCTCGTTAAATGATGCTCTCGCGATTGCGCTCGTTGTCCTCGACGCTGGAGGTCGAGCTTGCGCCGCAGATCTGCAGCTCGATCTCGGCCAGACGGTGCTCGACCTCCCACTGCTTCTGGTTCAGCTTCAGGCTCATCGACGCATTCTCCGACTCCAGGCAGACCAGTCGGTCCCGCAGACGCTTGATCTCGGCGAGTAGCGGCTCGTGACCGAACAGAGGCGTCGTGCCCTCGCTCATCAGGTGCGTCATGCTGTTGCACGTCATACCTGTCGACAGAAAGGTGGGCCGTCAATATTCTTCAGTCGTCATTATTGTGCTTTTTGGATTTTATATACGAAAGTTGGTGCGGCTGCTTGAAAGGTGCTCACGAGAGGGGGAAAAGCGTTGGTCAGAGCTGAAGATCATGCCGTGCTATTTTGCGTTTACTCGCGGACTACCTTTACTCATCTACTGAAGAGTCGTAAAAAGTTGCTTTTTGAAATGCAGATGCTTATGATACACCCTGAACGAGTGGACGAGGGAGGATTCGCTGGTTCTCTATGGTTTCTCTCTCTTCCTTCGTTCTACTCGTTCTGTGCGCAGAACTTTACGACTTCAAAGTTTGTTACGTTTCTTTGATGCTAACCGACCTGCTGTTTTTCCGCAGTAATCGAGCGCATTTCCAATTCATGATAAATACTGGAATAAAAAAACTATGCCAAAAGCAAGGCTTTTAGTGAGACTGCGAAATTAACGCAACCGTCCGATAAGTTATCCAAACCAGAGGGCGAATCGTCATCGCCAATCAGCAGTCATTCTTTCACGAATGAATGTATCGTCAGAGCTTTTTCAAGCTCCTCAGCCACGACTGCTGCAATCTCCCTTCCTCTTACGATCCAGGAAGAGAGAGAGAGAGAGAGAGAGAGAGAGAGAGAGAGAGAGAGAGAGA
>QLSS01000085.1:489694-503872 GCA_024372645.1 Trichomalopsis sarcophagae
AGAGAGAGAGAGAGAGAGAGAGAGAGAGAGAGAGAGAGAGAGAGAGAGAGAGAGAGAGACTCGAGCCAATTGGTCGTCAGACACAAGAAGCGAATCCGATTGACGGGGGCGCAATTCCAGGCGCATCGATCGACCTCCTACACTGTACTAACGCATCCGATAATTACATCGAGTCAAAGGTCCGGCGGAATGCTCGCGCGCGCATATAATAGCCCTTCTTATATTTAGGCACGTATGGCTCGCCTGGATTCTGCGAGCGTGAATGTTTGCGGACGGTTTCGCACAGGAATCCTTTACCGCCGGAATGACCGTGGTGGGCTGGAACTAGTCGATGCGAAACTGGAATATTTCGCTTTTACCATAAGCGCTAATGGGATGCGCTACCGCGGTATTTCGCCGTTATTTTTGACGCACGAGAGTAGTTGCCTTTTGGGCGTTCGGGATGGAAAAGAAACGAAGCGGTATTCGAAATCGGTCGTCGATTAACATTCGAAATGCGCCGCGAGGAGCGAACGAAACGGTTTGTCGCGCATAGATAGAAATTGGACGCAGACTGATTGGCCATTGAGGAATTTCCATTAAGGTTACACAGCTCTCGAGCGAGAGAAAAGGGCTCTGCGCGTTGCGCCTCGGGCTATATTCTATCGTAGAAATTGATTACGACTCCGGAATACATCTCTCGGAGAATTCACTAATTGTTACGCAACGGCAGAGAGTAGTGTAAGGGAGAGAGAGAGAAAGAGAGAGAGAGAGAGAAAACTTGGCCTGGAACTTTGAGATAATTGACATAACCGCCAATATCCGCTTTAATAGACACGCAACAATATAATGTCTGGAGAGCGTGCAAGTTCGCAAGTAATTGGAAGGGCTATGCACCGCGAGGGTATAATCAATAGAGGGGAGTCTCAACTTCGAATGAAGATTCTTCGGACAAGTTAAATTGCCGCACAGTGGTTGTGCGGCCGCTGCAACGTCTAGAAAGCGTTGAAAGTCTGCGGCGCATAGAAATAAGAGCGTAGGTGCAGTATGATAGATATGCGTAAAATCGCGAAGCTGCAGCAGAAAGCCAGTAGAGTGAAGCGAGTGCTCGCAGTAGGAAACAGGCATCCGCCCCGCAAAGTTACATGGCTATACAGTTGAAAGGTGGTGTGCTCAGTATCATACTCACCCGAGTGCGTGGACTGCCTGCCGGTGGACGGTTGGGTGGTGGTCTGCGGCGGCCTGCCGGTCGCGTCCTCGCTGCTGTGGGCACTGCTGGCCGCGCTGACCGGGCTGTCGGCTCCGGGCACCCGGGGGTGTCCGCTCCTCGGCGTCTCCGTGGGGCCGCTCGTCGCCGGGTGATGGTGGTGGTGGCTGGGCGTGGGGCGGACGCCGGGGCCCCGCGAGCCCAGCGGACTCGGGCTCGGCGAGAAGACCGAGTGGCCGCCGAGCGAGTGGGTGCCCCGCATGTCCAGCGGCGAGACCAGCATCTCCTCCAGGGGGATGCGACCGCGCGACTCCACGAGGCCCGGCGTGCTCTGGCACCTGCCCATCGCCGCTGCGAATTTCAAGCCAACGTCATCCGCGTGTCGGTACCGTGCGCATTCGTCATCGGTGGGGATCATTCGGGTTTTGCGCTCCGCGGCTCTGCAGCTCGAGCCCACGTATTTCAGGCTTGTCGTCTGAGCCCTAGTCGTGCTGCAGCGGCTGCGCCGGATGAGACTGTCTGATGCTAGTTATCAGCGTGGCTCGTTTAGAGCGAGCTCCATTAAATCGGCTGTCTTATGCGATATATATATATATATATATATATATATATATATATATCACACAGATACTTTATAGAGGACATCAGATTCACACGACATCGACACTTTATCAATTTGTTCTACAAGCAGTGCTTCCTCGGCAGCAACAGTCGCCTTTATGCTATACTGCTAGTCACCCACTCGTGGGAAAAATACAGCCTGGATAGATCAGATGAAAAATGCCCCAACAATCGAGTTTTTCTCAAAAATCATTTATACACCGATCCATCTCAATCGAGCGAATGAAGAAATAATTAATCGACAGCGCAGCGGAGTACACATCAAGCGAGTTTCGAGGGGCTATTCATCAAAAAGTCCGTCAATTTATTAATGGCGGCTAATTAATAATTACGCGCACGTGGAGCTGCCGATGTCGCCTATACTACATAGTTACGTAATGCGCACCGCGTAAAGTATAAAAACGTCCGCAGGGCGGAACCTACAGAGCTGGACCTCCCTCTCCCTTTCTCGAGCCCGGGAAACGAGTTAGCGGAACGCGCGGATATCGTCGATGAGTTGGTTGCAGCGTACAGCTGAAAGAGAGGATAGTCGGTCCTTTTATGCGTGTACATATAGCCGGACGCGTATGTAAATTGTGCTGGCAATGGCCCGGGAATTCGTTAATTAATTAGCGCGAGAGAGCTGTCACGTATAATGCGCGGCGATTCAGCGAGGCGCAATTCATCCGGGCAGCGGCGCATCAGCGAGTCGAATTAGTTTACCTTTGCCCCCTTTCTATCTGTGTACGCTCCGTCGCGTTACTCGACATTACGTTATAATTTGCATGCAATACGTTTGCTCGGGAAAATATGCGGACCTCGTGCGTTCGCAGAGCTGACTCGGAGAGAAGTGACTATAGTGATTAGCGCGAGTTCGAGCAGTGCTTCTAATATTACCTACTGACTTCCATATTCTACAAAAGAACGACAGCTGTACGATACACCAATCAGTCAAACGTACGTATTAGTATACCCGTACACTGAGCATTCAAATTTTCGAGCAATTTATCAAGCCTGCCGTAAGTAACGAGCGCTGCGTGTCACTATACCTTATACATCCGGAGAATTTTCATTTTCTCCGCGTTATGCAGCTATACTTGGATAATTCGGTAATTAGCTACCCGCTCTACGGCTAAAATTCCGAACAGCTGATTAATTATTTCGAGCCATACACCGCTGAACAAGTACCTATATGCGGATAGCACTTGTACTGCGTATGCACATGCAATAAATTTCCGTCTCCTTGATGGCAGCTTTTGCGAGAGCTTGTGGCTTGAACGAAACAAATAGTTCTCGTTGTGCAAACGAAAATATGCTGTCTGCATTGATTCATAACAGTAATAAAGTCAACTTATTATTAATTTTGTTTTTTCAAATAAAATTATACCCTCGAGATTTTCAGAGCACTTTGACGTGAAGAAGTAGCGCCGAACAAGGCCACTTCGAAAATAGAATATAGGAGAAGTCGTTGGGCGAGAGGGCTTTCATTTCACCGAGGGAAGACTACGCGGGCATAAAGCGGGAATAAGACGGGATCGACCTTCGCACGCAAACTCGGAATGTACCGTGAAATAAATGGCAGAGAAAAGCGAAATGAGACACACAAACGAGAAGGGGAGAAAAAACCCGAAGAAAAGTGAGCGAAATGGAGTGAAAAACGAAGGCGCAGAAACTGGGATACACGTGAAAAATTAGTAAAAATAGTATGCTGTATAATAATAACGATAAAGCGGATGGAATTTATTAGAAATTTCAATATTACATGTTTCGTGTACAAGCATCAAGAAAAATTCGAAGTGAGTGGAATATTTTTGGCCCCAGGCTATACTTGCTTTGAATTTATTGAATAAATTAAGATGTACCGTGGAAATATTGCTTCTTACATACATATTGAATTGTATATAATATGAGCGACGACTTCTTGCCAAAGTTAACAAAAAATGCTAATATTTTCATCTTTAAACTAGAAAAAAAAATGTAATTTCACTTTTTTTCTTTTTGAAGTAGTTTAAAACTTTGCCGAGCTTGGGTTTGTTTTAGCGTTGAATTTAGCTGTAGATGGAAACCTGTATACTTATGGCGGAACCTCGTTCCGTTATAACGTTAATGGAGATGAGAAGCTCTTAATTCGGTAACATGCCTTTCTTAGGCTGGTAATACGAGATGAAAATTACCGGATACGTATATAGCGACGATGACGCGTATACACAGAACTTTCGAGGCTAGTTGTAGACGTGGGTGGTGAATGGCGGGCTACCTGATAGGGATGCTATATATACACACCCATTACCATTAGCTACGCTACTCCTATTTTAACTTCGAATCGTTGAAATAACTTTATTTACATATATTCGATAAACGAAATTTAAATTTATTTTTGCTTCTTTCGTATCACGCGTAGGTATTGTGCTCTTTAATCGACGACATTTAAGAAAAAACTTTATTAAAGAATATGGTCAAAGGAGTATGAGGAAATATATGGTTAGAGGTTGTGGTATGCAGGAAATAGCGAAACGATAGGGTAGAGGTGAGGGAGAACGTGATTATGGAAGAGCCTTGCCGTTGGGAGGAAAATTTTGATAAATAAATTGTTGGAATTGTTGGAATTGTTGTTAAACTGTTTCGCTAAATTTTCACGTTGGAAATTCAATTACTTTCACATGTGGGCTAACACGTTCTCTACGCTGCAGTTTCGAGTTACACTAATGCGTAGAAGAACTGTGGAATCTAAATGAGGGTCTCATATTTTTGCAATATTATTTCTCCGCGTTGTACGAAATTGAATTTTTAGAAATGAGCAATTGGAAAAACGTTAAAACCAGGAAAGGCATTCCAACTTTTTCGCCCACTCTACAAATAAGTTTTCAGAGCAAGTCTGAAGTTCATCTGTGGAACTTTCCTCTGCGCGAACGCTGCTTGTAAATAGGAGTATGTTCCTAACTTTTTCAAATACAACTGTAACATACATTTTTACTTAAATCTCAAACTATTCAGTTTCATAAAATATTGTACTACCGTAAGCAACGGTGATTTTTATCAACTACGTGACTCAGTGCCAAATTAAAAAAAAAGACTATTAAGTATGACTGCACTGTTTATGGCAAAAATCTGAATGAATTTATCATCTCAGCAGTTACAGCATGCGCGACCCGAGTTGCGGGCCAAACGGGGCAGTTTTGGCACAGGTGACACACCGCTATATCTACACTCGCTGTGCATATTCTGATGAGAGAAAGGACACAGCGCCTTGACACCACCTACCGTCACTGTCACAACCTATGTAGAGCCGGAAAGTTCAAGCGGCATGGGGGGAGGCCTGTCCAAAACCATTTTGTTTCACGGCTACTCGGGCTTGCAGATGCAATCTACCACGACTGATTCTTCGTACGCAGACCTCTTTTCTTGGAGCGCAAATGTGAAATTACTTTCGTTTAATTTGTTCTTAAAATATTCGCACAATTCGTTATACTGAAGTAAAAAAAAAGTATCGTCAAACCGTGCAACTTTAGCGAGTGGACCCCAATATTCCAAACTGACGATCGTTGCGCAGCGAACGGCGCGAGCTCGCAGCCAAAAAGCGCGCGGGCGTATACACAAGCAAATCACAAAGCGAATGACAAAGTGTAAGAAGAAAAAACAGGAAAAGATGGCGTAAGAGCTGCAGCGAGGAGGAGTAAAGAGTGAAAAGAGCCAGAACAGACTATGGAGAGAAGAGACATAAGAGGAGAAGAAGCGGAAGATGTAGACAGTATATGTAATGTATATAAGAATGTGAATATTAGAGAAGAAGAAGAAGAAAAGAGAAAAAGTTCACTCACCCTTCTCGAGCGGCGCTCGCTTGTACTTCTCGAGCCTCTTGACGGCGATCGCCTCGAGGCGCACCCTTGCCGCCGGATACTCTTTCAGTACGTCCCACATGTCCTTCTTGCTCAGCACGAAGAGATCGGAGTAGCCGACCGACCTGACGCTGGCTGTTCGCCGGTTACCTGCGTCGATTTAGCGATTTATCGGTTATTAAAAAGGATCGCGAAAGCCGCTCGCTCGAGCTACATATGCGCTTAAAATTCATACAGATTTGATTTCTTAATCGATTAATCGAGAGTCTCGAAGTATCAAACTATATCATCTTTTTTCGGAGCATCTCAAACGCGCGACTGTGTGTGCGGGTGTCACTGTATAGTATTATGTAATTTGGGTTGGCTGTGTGTAAACGTTGCACCAAAAGTGTTTACTGCTGCCGTGCGGCGACGCGAGCGGGAAAAGGAGAGCTGCCACAGCCTCGAATCACTTAAATCCGCTCTCTCCACTCTCACTCCCCCTGTCTACCATCGCGTACATTTTTTTTCTCGCTATTCGTTCGCGCTCGGGGATTTACGCTCGTACGTATCGGTATAACGAGCGAATGCTCTTTGGACGCAGTTGGAAGGGGTTAAAGCGTAGAGTAACCGGCGGCTTTTTTCCCTCGCGGATCGAAACTCGACGGGCTTTCAAAGGTGTACCGGAGCAATAATCCACCCGATAGACTGCACTCTCTCTCTCTCTCTCTCTCTCTCTCTCACAGCTCGAGCCGTGCCAAATCAATGTCTTCATCAGCTGCGGGTTAAGGAAAAGTTTCGAGGGAACAATTCGAAAAACGCTACCACCTCGCGCGTTCTTCGTGGCGATCGCGCTATTACACAGCGAAGAGAACGCGATAGGTATAATATAACGCTCGGGTTCGTTTGATTGGCCGGCGCGCGATACTTTTGAGAAAGTGCCTTAATAGCGGTCCCTCGCTCGCGGCTGAAATATCTCGGGAGGGCTGTTATCGGCTCTCGAACTTTCTCTCTCTCTCGATTCGCGCGCACGACTCGCCACGGCGCGCACCGCGAATGGAAAGTTTTATGACTTTTACGCGCGGAGGCGACTCGCGATATTCCTCTGCGTACGCGGAAATGTGTCGGGGACGATATGTATACTCGCTGCGCGCACTACTGCTGTGTAGGTGTGTAGAGGGTTGAGAGCGAAGATTGAAATTGAAATTCAGTGGGCTCTTAAAGATCGGTTAACGATTATTAAATGCGAGAGGGTAAGCATACGGTATACATATATAGAGTATGCTATATAGTATAGGGTGACTGCCTCGTATACTCGTCGACGCTGAAAATGCACTCAAATATAGAGCTGCGGCTGCTGCTGCTAGTACCGCTCTTGATCTGGCATATTGAATCACGTCTGCGGGAGGAAAAGTTTTTCTATTTGTTCTGCGAATATTTCTAGTGCGGCTAGAGGCATTTTTTTCGCGGTGGAAACGCATGAGAGATGGATTTTTACGTTCTAGATTTTTCATTAGCTTCAAATCAAAATAACAATGTGTTCATCCTATTGTTTCCAAATTCTATTCTATATGAATATTTCTAATTTTAAGTCTATAATAGTAGGTATAGTGTTATTACTAATAATCCGTTATGCCTCACAACGTCAATTCTAAACTAGTAACTTAGTGATTAAATGTTCTACTTTATTCATCTACTCATCAACTATTTCTATATTAAATTTAAGTTCCATTCGAAACCTTTAGCACTATAATGTGTACAGTAAAGTAGATTAAGAAAACGACAATTCTACGTTTACCTTTTTACTCAATACAACACCATGCCCTATTCGCCAACTTTTCGACGATTTCGCGACCGTTATAAATGATTAAAGTAACATTTCGCCAAGAGCGATGGAAAAAAGTGTATCAAATTTGCCTCGATTGCACGACGATCGATAAAACATTTAACTGCAGGACCACAAGCCCACTGTGAAGCGTGAACGCGACAGTTCGTCGCATCATAGTATGTGCAACGCACAAAAAGTATACATACTCGCACAGATAGGTAGAGGGGGAGGCTTTATCAACGCGAGCGTGATACACAATGGACGCGGCAACTAGTGTAAATCGTTTGTTTTGTATTTTTATACGCCGAGTGTTCGCTCGATCGGACTGTCGAGAAAAAAATTGAATTCGTCTCTTTGCATATAGCTTTCAAAGGGTGTATAAAAAATCGTGGATTTTCAGTAGGGGCCGTTATATTTGCGCGATCAGCGATAAATCATTCCGATTATATTTTTGGTGAATAAATTTGCGTACAGTGCGACGCATGTATAGCGAAGAGTGAGAGAAAAGCTTGTGTTGATCGATCGATACAAGCGACAAATACACACTCGATTTCCCAAAGTACCTACGTCCGAAACAACAACTCTTTATGGCCAATTTAACTAATCCAACACACACTATAGGCGTGAATAACGAGCTTTTCGAATCTGCGTGCAAATTTGCATTCGTCAGGTGCAACGCGCGCGCGGCAGCCCAGATCAGAGTCACCATGCATGCACTGTTTATTATTTTTTTTCCAGTTATATTTCTCCTCACTCAGCTCTGCAGCGGCGGCGGTGGCAATATTGCGTGAGAGTGTGAGTGTATTTTTCATAGATGTGCGTGTGCGTGCGTGTTATGGAGGATCATTCCACAGTCGCATTAAGCAGACCAATCGTCGTCGTCGCGGCGTTATACAAATGGAGTTCATACATTATACGCGATTCGAGCGCGAGCGCAGCGGCATATCGGTCTATTGCATTTTGTTGTACATATATATGTGTATATACGCAGATTTATTTTTCTTTCATACGCAAGTATATAGAGGCATTATAAAGGGTAGAGACAAAAAAAATGCTTTAGAGAGATACACACTAAAATTTGTGAATACGAGCGTGTATTTCACAGAGAGAATTTCATGATGAGATTTTTCATAAAGCTATATATGCAACGTAGTATAGCAGAGGAAAGGATTTTATTATCTCCCTTTATGGATCGAGGTTCGCGTTTGTCTTGTGAAACTGGCCGAAATTAAACCGCACTGATTTCGGAAAGTCGTATGTTGGTAAAATATTGTTAATCAACCGGCTAGCAAACTGCGACTTTATAAAAAAATTTCATTTCGCACGTACATACAGATCTTTATTAAAATCTCGCTTGCGATTAAAAGAGTCCTTTGCGCAAAATATCTCTCTAAATTACTGTACACCCCGCGACGAGACTTCATATGAAAATGACAGGCAGAAACTTCGCATATCACGTACATTGTCTATACGCGCGCGTAAAACGAACGGGCCGCGCACAGAGAGCTGTGTACACATACGCATTGTAAGAACCAAACGACCGACAGCCAGTCCGTGCGCTTCGCTTTGACAAAAGATTTTTTTTCCATTCGTCGCAGCCCGCGAGCGCTCGGACTCGAAAAAGGCACTCCGGGCATTCGTTCTCGGATAAAAGCGGGGAAATTAAATTTTTTATTTTTTACTTTTTTTCCGAGCAAACTATTTTGTTGCTGCTGCAGCGCGAAAAGAGCGCACGAAACGATCATTAATCGCGTTGCCGGGTTTCGTGATTCGTACGCGGTGGTCGGCCTTTTCCATTCACGCCGCTGTATGCGTTCTTTTTTTGCAACTGCCAAAGAGATTTCCAGGATGAAAAGGGTAGTCATCGGGGCACTGAAACGCGACTGCGAATCGGAAAATATCGTTCCTCGAAAGTTCGTCCCTGTACGCGCAGTCCATTCAGTGTTGAAATTCGAGTGTAAACTTTACAAAGTGCGCAGAGATACTCGCGGAGTAAATCATTCGAATGTACACGGCAGATTCACTTTTAAAAAGTGACGATAAATTATTATGAGGCGATAGCGAGAATTGTCGAATTTTCGCGCTTGTCAATCACGACCGTTTGGTGATAAACAGCTCGTTTTAAATTATACTCTCGCGTTATTGTGTCGTACGGTTTTACGCAGGCGAGCTTTACAAGCTTTAAACATCGCTGCGGAATTTTTTATCACGATGGCCCATCAGACGCCGGAGAGCTAACGCGTGACAGTAATTTTTTAGCGCGAGTCTGCTTTTATTTTCTTTCTCAGCTCTCCAACGAGATAAATAACTCGGAGAGTAATGAGATTTTCCCTGGATGCATCGAATCTTCGAAACGAGGTATGCGCGGGTGAATAAACTGCGATATTGAATCAACGCAGAAGAAGAGATTCGAAGTAGAATGCGGTGATCCTATTGACTGCAACGATGTGCGCTTGTTTACAGAAGCTACCCGAGAATCTCGATAATGCGACTGCTCAAGAGAGACGAATATTCGGGCCCAAAGAGCAATCGTTAGGGAGAGACAAAGCTGAGCCAGCGTTAAAAAAAATAAGTGGCCAAACGCAGATACATGTATATTTCCCTATGAAACTTATCCCGGCTCTTTTTTTTCTCTCAATTGTATGCGTAGACACGTATACGTTATGTAAGGATTCGTCGATATTCCAATAGCATTGATAATATCGCGGGCGAGCTAGCTTTTTCTCGGTTGTTTCATACTCCAACTATTGTGAACTTTTTCACTTTTCGACCGACGTCTACTGCAGTGCATATATTTGTTATCGGAGCCTTGTGCAAAGTCGATATATCCGGCGTGCGTACGTGGCTTTTCTAGCTTCTCTCGTTGCGCCTAATTAATTTATTCCTCGGCACGTCTTTGCTTATTTTTACGCTCCTTGGGATTTTACACGGCGGCGCGACTTTGTTTCGAATAATTATGCGCGTGCACAGAAGAGTATTATAATACGGTACGGTACGGAGCTTGCAAGTTAAAAATGTATTGGCTCTCCTTTACATTTTCAATTTACTTTTATAACCAACTTCTGCGAGTAATGATGATTTTCATGGTACTCGACGTCTCTACGATTTATATATATATATATATATATATATATATATATATATATATATATATACATATATATACATTATAATATTATATGTACGTCTAATTAAAGATACGGTATATGTTTTAATCAAAAGATGCAAGTGCTACGTGGGTTCTCTAAGAGATACTATTCAAGTGAATTTTAAAATAATCATCTATATATAGTAGGTGTGTATAATAATATATAATTAATGTATAAAAAGGGGTTGAAGCAGTTCCTACTAATTCAATGGGGCTATAATGAATACTAGTCGCGGAGTACGTACATCATTCTTTATGCTGTAAAGGATTTATAATCGGATTGTGAGATGTAAATTCACAACGGCGCACACGGAAAAGAAGAATCTCCTGCATCAACATTTTTCAATCAACATGTGCAGGATAATGAGATTTATATACAAATTTTCAAAAGTCATCTTTTTACCTTGTCTTCTATACAATTAATAAAATCTCATTTCTACCATAAAATTATTCGTTGAGTAATCTTTTTTTTTCTGCTTTTCACTCATCGAAGAACAAAAGTCAAGTATGGACTTATCGTATGGACGACACAAACAGATATATAATAAAATTTCAAAAATCAATACTACATGCCAATAAAATGGGCTCAATAAAAATATTTCGAATATATACGAGAGGCAAAATCCACTTTCACAATCATGTAAATAATCATCATGCATATATCATAAGACTGAATTTTGAAAGTACACATATCTTCGTGCTAAAACTCCAGATCAGTAAGATGTTGAGAGGTTTTACACTTAAGAGAAGTGGATGTATATTTCGAGAATGTAAAGCACAAAGTTGTTAAGTCCAAGAAGCTTTTCTCTTAACAAGACGAAGTTTGAAGTCAGGCAGTAAAAACAAAAGAAAAAAAAAGAACAGAGTAAAAGAACAGGAAATTCTTCCTTTATGTGCAATCATCGAGAGGGTTGTTTCCACATTACCAAGCAGGCCAAATAAGTATAGTAATATACAGGGTTGTATTATTATAGATGTAAGTAACGAGAGAGATCGCGTAATGGGCCATAGAGAAAAGGCATTTGGATCTATATATATATATATATATATACGTTTAGGCGAGTGAGAGTTAGAGAGGTGGTGAGAAATTCCTTACGTGGCTGGTGCAATTTTAGAAACATTACGGAATCACCTACTGTTGCAGAGAGGGCGTGTATACATAGGTACGTGTGTACGTGGGTGTGACGTGGTATATATATGTATGTAAAGGGTCGCATCCCGGACGAGCAACGGCAATCGTCGGTCGTAAAACGTGACGAGAATTCTTTCGGGCTTTGCATAACCCCTCCCTCTTTCTCTAATTTCATTGCGAAATTACATGAAAATTAAACGCGGCAGGTGTAATTTCCCGAATTCGCGCGGGCTCTCTCTCTCTCGAGCCGACTGCTGAAGTTGCTCGTGAGGAAGGCTCTTTTGTTTGGAAGCTTATTCGTTGTTGCAAGAATACGAGGTTCGCTGTGTGTGTGTTTTTTCAGTCGAATTCAAAGAAGAGGAGGAGAAGAGAGTTGCACGTGAAAGTTGGGCGTTTGCAAGGGATTAATTCGCATACAGTTGAATTGATCTATATACGGCTCTCTATATAGGGTTATGTAAGAAGGATAGTCTACAGCAGCGCAGAAAAAGTTTTTTCGCTTACGTGAAGAGAAAACTCGTTTACTTATATTTTTTTTGTTCTATCAGTGCAGTGGTTGCTTGGCTGTCTCGAATTTTTTCGTCATGTAAGCTACTGAAGGTACAATAAATCGACAGATACGAACCGAATTATTTACACTATGCCTTGATCAGTCGTTGAATTCGTATCTATCGACGGTATGAATTTGCGAAAGAAACTCATAATCGGTCCGGCGATTAAAAAATGCTCAAAACTCAAATTCGCAGCTGACAAAAATAAAAACTAACTAAAATTGCCAAGCTAAAGCTTCGAAATTCGAGCATCCGACATCCCCAAACAGGCGGCTGTTCCTCGTCGCGCACAGCTTATACAGTATAGACAACACGCGGTTAAAGGTGTAAAGCTCGTTTGCTCGCGGGCAACGCTCATAAAGAAAACGAAAGACTGCAGTCGCAAAAGCCAAAGTCCACACATAAAAAGAAAAGAGAAAGGGCCAGGTGCGAGCGCGCGGAGGAGGAACGGTACACAGCAGCTGCGCAGCGAGAATCCAAAAAGTGTATAGAGAAAAGTAGAAGAAGAAGAAGAAAAAAAGGATAGTATAGAAAGACACAGAGAAAAGAGTAGAGAGCGTGTGAGTATCGGTGAGGTGGTATATATATATATATATATATATATATATATATATATATATATATAGGGGGGATGCTCCGATTGCGCAGCTTTATAGCGCGTGCGCGTCGAGCTCCTGCGCGGCGAAGCCGGAGGATTTCGCGAAATTAAAGCCGAATCCAATCTCTTAGTCCAAAGGGTTCGCAGCAGCAGGAGCCGGCAATTTATAGCCCGGCCGCGCGCGCAACTGCAAATAGCGCACGTCGCGTTGTTTCCAATTCAATTGTCGTTGCGGGGCTCGCGCCGCTAATTTCCCTCGACGGCTGCTGCTGCGAGAGGGAAAGCTCTACTGGCTCTCGAGCGAAATCGTTGTCTGCCGATTCACACCAGCGCGAGAGGGAACTCGCCTTTTTTTTCCATCACGACGCTAGAGATTGGAACTAGCTGTGGCTTTGAATTTTTTTTTGTACCGTCGCGCTTGGATTTTCGGCGGTGATTGAGCTTGCAGGATTTTTAAACACCGCTTGCGACGATTTTCGTCGGGGTTTTGTAAATGAGCTCGACGCGCGTTTCTTTTTTATCATTTCTTTCGAATGCTTTTTGTTGGATCGTTGTTAAGTATGAAAATGAATTTATGGAATGTTAGAGAGAAGCGAATTTAATGCTTGATTTATCGAATGTAAGCGAAAAGTAAGTAAAGAAAAAGGACATGCAAAAATCTATCGTTCGTATAGAAAATCACTTCTAGTAAAAGAACTGGTGAAGAAGCTAATTCGTGTAATCATGCACGTAGGAAGAGAAATTATTGTAAAAGTATATAAACTTTAAAAATTTAGAGGATGAACGAGAGAAACATGAAGATGTAGTCCAAGACTTGGAGTTTTTACTTCTCAGATTAGACACAATGAATGTATGAAAATGTTCGTGTCTGTGGGTGAGGAGGTCGCACTACGTGATTGCACTAACAAAGCTTTACATGAGAAGCATTCGAAAGATCGTACGATAATAAATTTTGAATGAAAACAATGACGAGATATCAAAATCACAGCGTTATGTGTAAAAATAGGCTTTTTGTAAGAGAAAGTTGAAGAAAAAACTAGAAATGGTAAAATGTGCGCAGGACTTTGATCTAAATTTTCAGTCGACGTCAGCGATACAAATCTGATATTATACGATTCAGATCAAAGGCCGCGTGAAAATTTGAAGCTATAGAGCTGAAGAGTATTTAAAGAGCAAAAGATATCGAAAAAGCGAGAGGAGGGTTGTTATAATGAGAGAGACGTAATATACTCGAGAGTATATAGCTGATTCCAATAAAGTTTAGAAGAGAGAAAGAGAGAGAGAGAGAGAGAGAGAGAGAGAGAGAGAGAGAGAGAGAGA
>QLSS01000085.1:503882-546775 GCA_024372645.1 Trichomalopsis sarcophagae
AGAGAGAGAGAGAGAGAGAGAGAGAGAGAGAGAGAGAGAGAGAGAGAGAGAGAGAGAGAAAGGTGCGTGTGTGTCGGCTCATACCGGCTTTACTTGGGGGTCGCATATATTTACGCAACAATTAATCTCGCAACAAGATTTTGTTCTGGGGTTTTATTGGCGGGCAGCTTGATTGTTGGGTGTCCGCCCCCTGGTTCGCTTGGAATATTTACCGCACTCTTTACCTGCGGTCCCCATATTGAGAATGCTGATCTCGCCGAAGTAGGAGCCGGCCTTGAGGGTGGCCAGCACCGTCTTCCCGTTGTCCGCCACCACCTGCAGTCGGCCACGATTCACTATGTACATCTCCTTGCCGACCTCACCTGTCAACATAATTAACCAGTTACTCTTTTATTAATTTTAGGAAATAAGCTTTCAATAACTAGATTGAACTAGGCTCGAGCAGTGAGCGACTTGTGGAGTATAAACCCAGAAAGACAGTTTTGGCACACCACTCTACACACATTCTGCGTGCAGACTTTGACGAGGGTTATAGAAAAGTATGTCGTCTAGAGTAGAGTCGCGGAGTTTTGACATACGTGTATGTCCATTGCCGCGCCGCATGATTTGCGATGTTTCGATGTATTAATCAGATACGTATGCAATTGATCATCGACGTTCAAGGCTGCAACTTCGTCCTAGTAGGAGTGATACATATTTGTCCTCGTATGTCAACGAAGACATCAACTGTTGTGTACCTTCATTAGACATGACTGAGATTATGCAAGTTGGGCAAACCGATAGCTCATTTGCAATTTGAGGTTGATAACCCGTAGTCTGACGCATGTTCTCGAAAGATTTTCTCATATGACGAGTGGAAGCTGTACATAAGCTTTCTTGAGATATCCAGAAGTTTGGAAGGGTTTAATATTCATATACGTAAATTCAACTATCAAACGTCAACAACTTTCTAATAAAGTTTTATACGTCAATCAAAACACGAGAGAAGCTGCCAAACATTCAAAGCAAGTCAGTAGAAGATGCCTGAATCTGTGGATGGTTCTCGGCGATAAATTGTTGCAGCTTTGAAAGTCGACTGCAGCTCTTTTATACCCACTGTTTGGCTTCGAAATCCGGCTTCGCGAATAGTTTTTCTCTCTCGACAAATACGAGCGGGGCCAAAGAAGCGCATCAACATCGACTTCGTCTTTATCCTTCAGAGTTGACCGTTTTGCCATTAGGGCTCTGAGTAGGATACGAGGGCAGAATGGAACGGCTCAGTTTGATTTAACTTCGAGTAGCATTGTGACTATACAGTATATTGTCGATCTTTATGAATCGTATTCGAGATACAATATTTTTATAAATTTTTCGTTGGTTTTTTTTTATCGCGGGAAGCTGGTAACAAAGATTCTGACTTTATAGTGTAGGGGTATTTTTGTAGCCAAGCAGTCGGTTCTTTACTACTAGTTTAGTAGCCATTGACTAATAATTTTATCTCCCTACGAAGAAAAGGCTTTCGGAGTGTACCTTACAGATCATCGCTCCCTGGGAAGAGTAGCACTGTCGAATTTCCCGTCAGAAGTAGCACAACTCATTTGACGCACGCTAGACTACCATAATTCAAAATTTCCCGCGAAGACTAGCATAACTCAAACTTAAAACAACGAATTTCTATAAAAATTTCTCGATTTTTGCAAAACTGTCCCTAATGAACATTTTTAAATATTCACAATTTACAGCTTATTACAGAATTCAAAATTGTTTTCACAAATACAATAATTTTTTACAAACATTTTTTTAGAAACCTTCTAAAATTTTCGAAACCTTTTAAAACTTTGAGGTTTGTATGTCTTTGTCCAAGGTTTTCATGAACTTAACAAAAAAAAATAACCTAATAAAATCGTAAAATATTCACATTTTAAGTAATACAGAGTCGCGAGTTGTGTTAGTTTTCGTTTGAAAATTTGAACTGTGCTAGTTTTCATAGGGAGCTAGGAGATATTGTTATCAATTTATGGTTGGAACACTGTAATGTATAGTGTATAGCTATCCTAACTCGTAAACTCATGAAAAAAAAGAAAGATTTTTCCAAGCGAGTGCATTCAGAAAGTAATTTTCCTTCGCTTTTTTTTTAATATTCAAATCATCTCTTTCATACCAATGTGTTATCAGTATAAGAAGCTTGGGTGACGAGGAATAAAAAAAGGGGGTTTTACTGCAAGTTGTATAGTTGTTTAGAAACTCAGTCACGGTCATAGTGCCCAAGCTAAAAGTCAAAGTGCTTACCTTTCCGACATATATAGTCCCCAGGTGAGAAGAGAACTGGACGTAGCCTCAGCACAAGCTCGCACAGGAAACCGGCCTCCGTGTTTTGAAAAATCTCTACCCTCTTGAGCGTGTCGAGGTGAACGTTTATGGCTATTTCCGCTTTGAGTTTGTCTGAAAAATGGAAAAGCTTTATTAAATTGCGTAAGCACATTTTTTCTCATAACACCTTTATTAAGAAATTTCGTAGCACTAGTAAACCATAATACCATCCATTTTATAAAAACTAAGTGTATACCAAAGCAACAGCAAAGTATACCCAAAAAATCTTCGCACCTTCTATCCCCACAATAAATTCTCATCCACATACAAACACAATCTCGGGTTCCAAAGAAACAAGCGCGCACGTCCGCTCGCGGTGATCGCGAAGCTCCCGCTATTTCCATAGCAGATTCGGGCTATTTATTATTACCCGACAGGGAGTATAGAGGACGAGGGAAACTTATTCTTCCTTCTTCCGCATCGATGAATCGATATCGAGAGTCTTATATTCGCGTAGCACCAAACAGACACTCGAAAGAGAGATATCGAGTAGCGGATCTCTCCCTCTTCGCTCACTCAAAAAAAGACAATTCATCCTAGAGAGAGCGAGGGTGGAAGCGGGACAGACTGCGCGCGACGGTCGCGGACATGAACTGTGTATCCTATATATATATATATATATATATATATATATATATATATATATATATATATATATATATATATATATATATATATATATACACGCATAATATACACGAGTTCCGGAAAAAAAGCACGAAGGAAATGGAAAATCGAATCGAAGCCCGTCGCGCTCTATATACGTATAGGGTTTCGGCGGCGGGCATAGGCGCGCTTTCAGGCCATGAAAGGAAGAGAGCTAGTCGAGCGTATTGTTCACGAAAAATCTCTTTGAAAGCACCGAGGCGAAAATCCCGAATGATTCGAGCGGCATATCAAATGAGAGAGAGAGAGAGAGATGCTTTTCATTTATATAGAGCTTCTTATCGTGTACGGCGACTGGCTAGTCGAGCAAGAATGTAGTATGTGTGTGCTCTTGTGTAATATTAAACAAAGCGAGAAACGAAAACCGAACGCCTCGAGGATCAAATTAGTTCGAGTCTTTTTCCCTAAAATCCTCTCAAGCCTCGTCGATTCGACTTGACATACGGATAGGCACAGCTATATGCATCCGCGATATACTTGAGATTTTCGATCTCGACGAGCACCAGTCTCTCTCTCTCTGTCATTCCCGGCTGTCTTTTTTTCTTCATTTCCTCCTCTCTCTGTCGAACGTGAAATTTTTCACCAGAGCTCACTCCTTCTCTCTCGTGAGCAGCCCTTTCCAGACTCTTTTTTCACCCCTCACTAGTAGTCGTCTTTTCTCGCTTTTCTTTCCCGACGTATCCTTGGCACATTTTTCACGAGCTTCAGCAATCGGGAGCGCAAACTCACGGGACGCTTATATATATATATATATATATTCGCATAAATCAAAGTCGCGGGCCTACGCGTATGTGTGTATATAAAGTATATGCCCTGCACGCGCTGCATGCGCGCACATAAAAAAGCTATAAAACTCATACTGGCGCGCGCTCTGCAGTAGGCTGAATTCAGTTTGATCAATTAAATTTTTTCAGCACTGCACATACGTACCGAAAATAAAATTTTCGCGACGACGAAAGATTCATTGCTTCCCGTAAAAGTGCGGCTCGAAAATTAATATTTCATTCGACGATCGTCCCTGCAGCGAAACATCGACCCGTGGCAAAATAAAGACTCCCTACTCAGATGAAAACAACCGTCCGCGGCGAGATACATTATAAGTTCGTATAAACTTGCAAAATCGTATACGTGCAAAATAACTTCTGCAAGTTCGCGATACTAAAAAATGTACGAATATACCATCGTACCGGGCCGTATAGGCGTCGAAACAGCCGAGGAATAATACCTCTCTGAGTAAAAATGCGCACGCGCAAAAGTTATTATATCTCGTTCGCGCCGAGGTCTTTATAACGTATATACCGCACCACGAGGCTGCGTATAAAAAAAGGAGAAGAGGAAATGAAAAAAAGAACGCGCGCGCGGCTGTCATTCGGCGAGGGAATAATACGGCTTATATTTATAAGTTATTTTCGCGACGCGACGAGGCGTCATATCGGGAAATATTGTCTTCAATTTTCCGAGGGAGTTTAAATTTTGATGCTTTCCATTTGAAGATTCGATCGCGCGCGTTTTATACAAATTGCCTGCGGCTCACTGCGCAGTGAAATAAATGCAATTTACGATCGAGCCCGATGAAAATGTTATGTATAGGTATATGCTAAGCTCAAAAAGTGGATATATGTATAGAGCTGGAAGTAGGAAAAGCACCGGAATTCGCGCTTCGTATTAAAATTGCAGTATGGAAATTGGGAGCTTATATTTATACGCGAAAAATTTCTGAATAATAAGAAAGTTTCTCTTTTAAGCAGCCAACTATAGAAATAATTCGACGAATATTTACGTGCTCACATCAAGACAACTTTTCGCAATAACGTAAAGCCCCGCATCGATAATTAAACTTTAACGAAAGCTCGAGCGATCATAGTCTGCTCGTAAAGAGTCGATCGGTGAACTTTTTTCATATAACCGCGCAAGCCTCTGCGGTAAAGCAGCTGCGATGTATTATACAACACGACTTAACGGCGCCTTTAGAAAAGCTCGTCAAGTCTACAGTAAACTGCGTATACTACCCGGATACAGCGCATTTCTTCCTATATAATATCAAAGCGCGCAGGAATAACTCAGGCTCACGAGCCAAACGGTTCGACCAAGTAGCTATAATACCACGGCTACTATAGGAGCTTGCTACATTCAAAATTTCCATCGTCGCCGCACCGATAACCCATTATTCCTTCGTCTCCTCCTCCGCAGAAAACGTGATTCTCCCTATACTCCTGCGGCGACGAGTCGCGCAAACTTATGTCTTTCCGCTCGGCAGCAGCGCCCCACACGCGTGCAGTACCACTGCTACACTGTAAAACGCACTGGCGCATTGTGCGTAGGATATATCATAATAGCGGCTGCGGCGGGAGCTTTACGATCGCAAGGATTCGCGCGAAGCTCGTAAGGCGCGGCGAGAGAGAGAGAGAGAGAGAGAGAGAGAGAGAGAGAGAGAGAGCTTTTACGACGCGCGCGAGAGGGAAACGGCCGAGCTGAGACAGTGGTAAGGGATTAATTAGGCAATAACGACGCGGCCCACGGAACGAGCTCGAATTCTGGAGGATAATTGAAACGCGCATTATGCCCGCACTGCCGGCAACCTTTACGAGAAGCTCGTGTGCGCGGCAGTTGCCGCGATGATGGCGACGAGGAGGTGCGAATGCTAAGCGCCCTCGGAGCTTTCGGCGAGCTTGATTCCCGTTTGATTGTATACCATACCGAATTTGCATTTAGGGTACGGATATTTTGCGTGAGCTTTTCGGCGATGCGCTGTTCACTGAATTCGATGCGGGTTTTTCATCGTTAATGGTAATCTATAATATAACGAATATATGAAACAGTGAGCATCGAGAAAAACCGCGTATATGAATTATACACGGATACGCTTATTTATTATGTTCCCGTAATATAGCTGCTGAAATTTCGACAGCTTTATGACCCACTTCGCGTTACTAGCGAATCACTTAAATGAATCTCTTACGACTCTCCAATGTATTCTCCTGATTGGTTTCGCGCAATGAAGCTCCGATCAATTCCCGAAGGATCGACATAACTTTTAAAAACTGAAATTTTCCGACGGAATATACGGTCTTGCGTATAAAATCTTTAACAGCCGATACGAGAGCTAGCTGGTTAGATAGACCAATATTTTTTGCAGACTTTCATGGCTTTTTAAACTCGCCTACATATCGACCGAACTCAAGTTCGATGTAGAAAAATAGCCGCGGGGCGCAAAAACTTTACGGCGTGGCGGGAACTTTAAATGCCGGAAGAAAATCGAGAGCGTAAAACGCAGCGAACGATCTTCTCGCGTGAAACGCGCCCCTCGCGCATATACTCGTCTGTATATCGGCGCGTGATATTATGAAAGCGGCATAAGAGCGTGCATATGGTATGATATGAACGAGAACGTATATACATATATATTGAATAAGGTAAATACACTCGTGTATTTTATGTACGGCTTATACTCTGAATTTCGCGTATGAATAAACAAAGAATGAATATTGGACAATTTTTTGCACGATTAAAGCTTATTCAAATGCGATGTACATTTGAAAACATTTTACGAGCCGATACTGTGACTAGATGCAATTAGTATGTTCAAGTAGTAATGACGTGGTTCAGTCAAGCATACTTCAAACTTATTCAAGACATTCGTAAAAAGAAAGTTAAAAATAAATCAAGTGTTTAAAAAATTTCGAATTCATTAGGGCGATGCTAAAAACAGGCGAGGAAAACAAGCTGTGTACGTGACTCACCTGGCAAACAACTGACGGCCTTCTCCTCGTCCGAGCACTTTTGCGTCAGCCAGAGGTAATCGAACCACTTGATGACCTTGACTTGTAGATGGTTCGGCACCCTCCTCATCCGCATGTACGTCTTCACGCCATCCAGTTTCGCTGCAATCAGAAAAAGGGAGAAAAGCTCGTTATCATCTCGACTCGTTTGGCATACACAATTTAGCACGAAGAAGATTTATGCAATGTATTCTTTCCCGCAATCAACGGATAATTATCGGAGATTCGAGAGTCCACAATCGTGGGATGAATGATCGTACAAAAATGTTTGTTTTTAGACCTCTGCAATTCACATAGTCGCTCGACTGTGTAGAGCAAAACACTATTCATTCGAATAAACAGTCGTTAGCTTTTCAGATTACTGCACTTCGCGGGATATTCAAAATACTAGCTGTTTGCCGCTAACGATTCGCACCAAAAGAAATGCTAATCAAACGGGTTTTATGCGCAGGAACGATCGAATATCCTCTGTAATTGTTGCACAACACGCCACTGTTTGATGTCAAACCCTTCAAGCGTGTTTGTATGTTTGACACTCGTCGTTTACTGCGTATTTATTCGGAACAGCATCGATACTTCGAAAAGTAAAAGCTTTAAAAAATACATCGTTTTAAGGGTCTACTATACGATATCGAAGCATCAAGCGCTTGAAACATCAACGATGATCGATTCATATCTGGATTCGCTTTAGATTTTACTATGTACCCTCTACTCAGGCCTCGGCTGATCCCATAGAGTCTGCAAGTACGGCGTTCACGCTCGAAAGTGTAAAACAACACCTTGTAATTGCACTCCGGGTCGTAAAAGCTTGGCGTAATAGAATCGGAGGCGAGCAAGCCGAAAAAAAGATGATCGCATCCGCAAGTCCACAGGGGGGGGAGCAGAGAGCTGCTGCTGCTGCTGCACAACATATAGGTTAGCTCCGCCTCCGGCTACTGCGGCGACTATACGTATACCCGCCTCTATACCCATTGTCTATCCTCCCGGTGGCAATTTCGCCTCGAGGCGCATTTTCCTCTCCTGCTATGCGCCCTTTTTTTTGCCAAATGTCGCCGCGAGGAGAGATGCGCGGCGTTTTCATTAGCGGTAACTTTATTACTATTCCTCCTCCTCCTCCTCCTCCTCGAGGGTGGCATCAGACTCTTGGGACGTTTATACCGGCCAACGCTTGGACGTAATGAGGATCGCAAGCGCATTGCTGCATCGCGCATCCGCGCGGCAAATATTTGTTCGGCGGGATCGAGTGTTAGGGACCCATTAGACCTGTATCGATTTTCCAGCACGAATATACCGTTGCGAGAGAGCTGGCTTCCATCTGCGGTGGTCCATTCCCTGCTTTATATCTTTGATGTGTGTACGTGTGTGCGAGCGCGTTGACCCTCGGCGCTGCAAGCTCTCTTATATAGGTAATGCCTCTCGCTCGTTTGCAGCTTATCCTGCAGCGCTTCGGAAGTGAATGTACGTCGAATCGTCTTATTGCCGAGAACGGTGACAGCGAACTTTATGCATTTTTTATTCTGTTTTCATTGCGCGGAGTTCAGAGCCTGTTGTTGATATTCACTCATTGTTTTAAAGAGTCGAGCTTCTTTTGAATTTGTAGGTTCCATTTACGGTAAAATGAATGATCTGCGAGGAACCGAAGCAGTGCTTTATTGTTAAATAACTCGAATTTGTAAAATTATAGTACTAATTCCCCTTGGAGATGGAAGTACAAAAATTTTGCGCTTCATATGGCTCGAAAATCGATTTCATAGGTATATACGTCTTTGTACAAAAATCCCACTTTTTTTAAATATCAAAACCGATTGCTTGTTATTTATTTCGGTGATGATGTAATGCTGTGTGAGAGATGCGGAGTATGGCTCCAGTGAACGCATGTAACAAACAATACTTTTTTAAATATAGATTTCGATTGTATACCTTTGAGTGTTCTCGTCTCATTATTTGATGCATTGATTGACGTATTTCACATGGGGATATAACAAAAAGCATATGAAATTTTACGATTTTTTGAATGCCCAATTGCATTTCAATGTAGCTTTAATTGAATTTATTTTTAAATATTCATTTTATTTGGGTATATTGTTATTTTTATATTTCATATTATTTTTATTTGGCAATTCAATTTTGCATCTCTTTTATGCATGCTACTTGTATTCTTCTAATTTTATACAATGAAATAAAAAGAAGAATATTAAGCCAATAAGTTATATAATTTACGAAAAAAGTAATTAACTTTGTGAAAAAGTAAGATCGACATAATATTGTATGAATTTTTCAATCACAATTTGTAACTGACCGTTTTTCAATAATTGCAAGCTTTAATCGTAAAAAGAGTAAATTTCATTGTTATATTATATAACTGAAATACGGACGAGAGATATGAAAATATAATTGTATTTTGCCAAGGTGAACATTCATAAAGTTGCGGATAAATCCGATGAGATTGCCTTTTGAAATGCATTTATACTTTTGGAGAATTATACAAGGATTAAAAGCTTTTTGAAGGATTTAAATAATTTTCAACTGTCCTGAAACTGTTATCAATATTATGTACAAAGCTTAATTATTAATAAAGAAGAGTTAAATACCCCATAATAAAGCAATGAAACAGAGTCAATTTTTTATAGTAACTCGTATTATAATTATGATAAGTAAATGAATGAGAAAAAATGCGTAACACGAAAGAATAAAGAAAAAATCATACAGCATCTAGGGCCATACATTCTAAAATAATACCAACTATCGATTCTCCGTTCATCTGTTTTGCATTTCCAACGAAATGCGAATCTCTCGCAATGATTCATCACTAGGTATATAGTCAATCTCATTGAAAGAATGACCTTAATCACATTGGAAAGCTAATCCAGAGGCACACGATATAGCACTCGAAAAGAATCGATTCGTCATCATTTGAAAATAATCGGGTGCACTTACACGCGCACACACTCCCTTTATTTACTCGTCAATTATCCAGACCAAGTCTGATCGAATTATTTGATTACTCATCCATTTTCTGGTGCCTACGTGCATACATAGACAATAGGCATGTAGGCCACAGGCGCTGCTGCGAATGACTGAGGGACGCGACAAGAAGAGAGAGGGCGCTAGAGAGATAGCAAAGTCATAAGTGCTAATTATACCAGAATTTGGCTGCGTGCTTCGGTTAACGGGACAATTATTTACACGATCCGACGGGATTACCTCGAGTCAACTGTTGCAGTATATATGCGCACAATCGACGAGTACGCGCTCGACATCGTTGCGGGATGGGCTTTGGCAGAAGAGGGGGAGGGAGAACACTCTGTGTGGGGCGGTGGATGCGGACGATGAAATAAAAAATTCAAAGGGGAGAGAAAAACCTGCAGGAGCGCATAAAATTAGATGAGGATATTGAGCGAGGCAAACGATGATGCGAAAGGTTACTTAGTTACAGAACCAAATTAGGCTGTTTTTTCAATTCGCTATTATTTTTAACTACTTATTTTGAATGAAAGTAGTATGCAAATAGTTGTACTCGGGTTTGATTTAATGTAGACGATTGGAGCCGATTCTATTTCTGCTATCGTACACTCCTCGCACACACATGTCTAAAACGGTATCGAACTCAGTCGCAATTGTAAGTTCGAAAAATTCGTAAAACAAAGATTTCGACAAAATGACAAAAACATCAATTGAAAAAGTTTTTATCGAACTCGCACGCGCGAGAAAGCAGCGATCCAGAGCGGTTCCGCGAAAGCAAGAGAGAAAAAGCAACTATGAAATCGACAGTCTCGCTGACTGTCGATTTCACAAATCTTTCCAGGGCCATTGTGCAAATTCAAAAATGCCTTGGAATAGCAAGTCGAGAGCTCGACGTGTGTACCGCGCAGCCATCGACCATTCTTGATTGTGTAAGCTTTCGCGTAACCCTCGTGAACCCACGCGATATAAAAGTCAAGCGTCAAAGTCAACATTTTTTTGACAATGTATTCAATTTAAATATCGGCAGATTTTGAAAGGTAATAAATAAACGCCTAAAGAACGCAGCCATCAACAGTCTCGAAAGCTTTATCAATTATGAAAAGTCAATCCTTTCAAAGCTAAGCTCAGCGCGTTTCAGTGGACTTTGCTTTGAATTATAAAGTGGAAGTACATCAAGCTGCAGTCCCGCCGTTTTACCGTAGGTCCCATAATGTAAGGATAGAGCAGTGGACGGAGTAGCTTCCTTGGAAAGCAAGCAAAATAAGCCTAAAAGAAAAATTGCAGCGGCCTCGCTCAGTGCCTTGGAAAACAAAAATACTTGAGCCAGCTGAGCCGTCTTTGAGGACGTCGCCCTTAGACTTTCTCTCTTTCTCTTTTCCTCACTAGAGCAGCACGACCCTACAAAAATAGAACGTTTAGTCGAGTTTCCGCTCGAAACTTGCGCCTTAATCCGCTTTCCTCGCGCGCGCGCACGCTCGTACTTTCGTCTGCTCGCGGAGAATAATTTGCTCGTGCTTTCGAGCGTGCAACAATATACGGAGAAGGAGAGGAAGGGGCGAAAGAGGGTGAAGAAAGTGCAAGCGTGCAGCCGCACCGGGAAAAAGAATCCTATTTGCGAATTTCACAGTTTTCAGCCTGGTTACATTTAGGCGCGACGCTTGAGAAGCTCTCGGAAGGAAAAGGTTTAAATTGTTCATCACGGTTAACGCCGCGAATAACCTGCCTGGCTTCGAGCTCTACCAGAATTCGACGGACTTAATCGTTGGGTAGATGTGGAGAGTAATATGAACACAATGAAATCATCTCAATAGAAGCACACGATGTTAATGGAAAATTTTCGAAATTGTTTAAAAAGGCGCTTGAACAAATTAAAGGGCACAAAGAAATAAATTAACAACGAACAAAAGGTTCCAAATAATTACCCAGGAAAAAGAAGTATATAGCGCTGCAAGAGAAAATCAAAGAAAAGCGGAACACAAAGGCTGGAGGGAGAAAGGAAAATAGAAGGTACTTTATTATCCACAGCAGGAATATTCTTTACCGTAACACTATAGGTTGTAAGCACTATTATTTCTCTTCAGTTCGCTGCAATTTCCATGCACAATGTAAGAAATATTTTTCTATTAAAATACCCGACTTGAATTGAAAAATAAATAATTTTTTACGGACGATCATAAAAACTTTCTTTTTATGCTTTCTCATCCCACATTCTCTTATAGTTCCAGGCAAACTGAGGGAAAATATGAATATTCGGTGTCAGAAAACGAATATATAATACGCAGATCTCGCTGAATGTATAGCTTCTATTTTTATATTTGTTCTCTAATCTTTCTCTACAAAAATACCAAATATTAAATTAGCGAATTAATCCAACAACCATAAGCACCTTATTGTAAGAGTCGAAATACACGATGACCGGTCGTTGCCGAACAAAAACGGTCCGAAATCTCGCAGGGAACAAAAGGTGGAATAGATGTCTGGTTTCGTATTGTTCAAGGGAAAACGGGAAATATGCGAACGTTACCGCGGCCACCGCGTTTGTCACTTTTCGGCATTGATCGGTTGATCGCCTCCTGCGCTCCGTTTGCCATTGGGTATCGAAACACAAAAAAAAATGAGATAGCTTGGCGAGTTTTTTTGTGTCTTCTTCAACATAGCTTTTATTTATCGTACTTCGCGTTGCAACGAATTTCAGTTGCTGAAAAAAACACTATGCGAAAAAGAAAATAACGCTAGATGAATTATATACGAGGGTGCTCTTGAAATTCAATTGCTGCTTGTTTTCGTTTACAATCGAACATAATTTTGTTCTCATGCCCACGAGTTTTAAAAGAAAACTTTTCATACCATAAATGCTTTACCATACCTGCGCACAAGAATCACGGATATTATTCAAGAGTGCGCATAGCTATGCCGATAAATTAAACGCAACAACTTGGCATATAGCTGGCCCCCAGGCCTCTCGCATTAAAAAGTCAATCACCATAATGTAACAGCCGCGTAAAAGCCCGGCGTTCCGAAATCACGCAGACTGGCTGTAAAATTACGCGGCCTTACGAACTAGCTCGTCTCTTATATTATTCGAATAATAAATCGCGTCAGAGCCGCGCGCCGCTAAGTCTTATACGAGCACGGTAGTAGCCCACGTTATTCCTTGCGACGGGGCGAAATATCCTCTCGTATCATCGTATCGGCACGCGGGCGATAAAACGCACTGCTTTACGTAATATAAATCGCGAGCGTCGCAGTTATGCCAACTTAATGGTTCGAGCCTGTTAGACTCTCTCTCTCTCTCTCTCTCTCTCTCTCTCTCTCTCTCTCTTGCGTGGAGGATTGGCTTTCCCGGCGGATTTAACGTGCAGGTGCATCTTTGACTGCGGTTGGCTTTTGACGTCGTGGGAGATCTCGTCGTACCTGCGTATATAGACGCTGTGTTCGTGGCGAAGCTATGAAGCTGCTTTTACGAGAGCCGAGGTAAAAGTATCGAAGATGAAAAGAATCGCATGAAACCGTTAAAGTGATATGCTGCGGCGGGTGGTTATGTTAAGCTGCTGTGTTTATAGAGAAGAGTACCATTACTTTGACTTTTTAACCCTATCACTATTTCTGTCTGGTTCTTTGTACGTATACCTCTAGCCCTAAAATATCTTTGTAATGTAAAGATATAATGGGTAATTTTTAAATAATTTAACAGTCCTACAAATACAACGTTGCATAAAATTGAATTTCTTTCACTTTTGTGTACAATTTTAATCATATTTTATTTTAGAGCTAATTAAAAAATTCATATCTGTTCCTTATTTACAATGGTTTGGCACGCAGAGTTAACTATTAATTAATTATCGCTAAAAAATTTAGCAAATTAAAGTTCTTAAAAGCGTGGCTTTTCGTTGCACTGGGACGAGAAGTTATATGTATTTTACACGATTTCAAAATTTTACCTTTGTAATCTTGCCAGGCTACGGGTTTTAACTACTTAAGTAGATTATATATATTCAAAGAATGGAGGCTAATCTGACTAGCAACTTTCCAGCGAAAGCAAGTACATAATCGTTTTAATCATACTTAGCCTTTCGTTATGCTCGTCCAGTATACAAAAGTAAATATAATGAGCAAAACCCTCGAGTCTTGCTAAAAAATATATACAGTATAACGAAGCAGCCTTCCGTGGAACACATTCAACTTAATCCAAATGTTTGCCATACACAAAGGGACGCTCGACTGAATCGAACCACTCCGCTGATCGATCTCGAAATCTAATCATTAACTCAATTCCGAACGAACGCGTACCTGCTCCCGCGGAGTCAAAGCCGTTTTCAAACGCGCACGCACTCGCGGCGCTAAAAGTCAAATATACCGCGTCGAGAAGTTGCCGCGACGTGATCGACGGATTGTCAAGCGCGGCTTCCCTCTTCGACAACAGTATTCGCTTACATAAAGGAAGTTTCAACCAATCCACTCAGGCCCCACCGCCTCGGCCGCGCAGCTGGTGTAGTATCGTAGAAAGGAATCGAGATAGATACAGGGAGCTTTCAGCGAGCTTGAAAGTGACTCGCGGGCTTCTTTGACTTCGACGAGGCGCGACGCAGACAATGGAAAGCAGCGGAACTTGAACAAAGTGGACATCTTATTTAGACACGAGTTTTCGAGTGCGCGCAGCGCCGGAAAGGAGAAGAAAGGAAGAGAAGGGCAGAGGGGGGGGGGGAGGTCTATACTTACGCCCGCGCGCCTTTTGATTAGTTTTTAACGAGTCTTTCAATTCCGAGTTTGCGGACTCGGCGTTAAGCCACAGCTAGGCGGCGGGTTTTCAGGGGGACATTATGAAGTTACTCTGCTCCGCGTTGGCTGACTTTCTTAATCGCGATACAGTTTCTGGCTTAAGTGTTTTCCTCTTCTTTTCATATTGCGAATATAACACCGAGAAGTTTAAGAATCTGCTGCGGTTTAAGAACTTCCTATGTAATTTCGTTGTACATTTTTTTTTAACGCGAGCGAATCGATTTAGAAGAAAAAGACGTACACGCGTTTGGAGCATCTGGTACTCTCTTGAGGACCTTGAGGTACTATAGACCAGCAAAACTCTAAGCTAAATAATCGCTGGCAAGTATAAGCCAAAGAGAAAAGGACCCCATCACTTTCTGCAGTTCAGAAAGGCAAACTTTTATATCATCCTATAACTACGACCTTTTTGTCAGCCGGTTGGTTCTCTACTCGAAAGTCTCACAGTTTGTCAAGTTTGCGCAGCGAAGCAATTAAGATGGAAAACAAGCGCCAATATTTTTAGAATCAGTCTGATGGCTTGGATGTTCTACATTATTATGTAGACGGTAGACGACATCTAAAAACGTTGGCCCATCATGATCTTATAGGCAAATATATCGGCGCCCACGGTCAGAAGTATTTTTATCTTCTGAACCGTGTTTTTATCACTGTTCAAGACCCGGTACAGTGCTGTATATGATCGTAAACTGACTCTCTTGCAAAAGGTTTGCCTACACTTGTCAATCAAATTAAAGGCCAAAGGGATCATTGCGGAAAAGTATCCGAAGCTAAAAAAAAGTTTTATAAAGACTACATAGAAGAAGTAGATAAGCTAAAATGAACGAGCTTCATCGAAAGCTGCATATTCAAAGACTTCTTGATGAAATGCCAAAACTAGGTAGTACTGCTCACGAGGAATCGCGAATTGTGTACGTTGAAGACATACTAAAGCGTTTTCGAGCTCGCGGAACACTTTTATCACTCGGTGCTGAATAACAGGAGAACTTGATTACAATTATCCTGACGTATTTAACAGGAAGATCGCTAGATACGTGCTTAAATGTGAAATATTGTGCAAGCGTCTCGAGATACGTATTATGTAAGAATACGAGATATTTTATCAACTAGCATAATCTGTCACGTACTCAATTTTCTTGGCCAATTTAGAAGTTCCAAATCGGAACTGCATTCAGACTGGATATTTGTTTCTCAATCAATTGAATCACTTAATTAACGGATTCAACAAATCCGGTATCATGTTTTACAGTAACGAAAAATCTTTGAGAAAGCAGTAAATACGCGAATGAAAATGAGAAAAATTAAAATATACTCCTGGCCTCCTGTCAACACGGGAGCTAAAAAAAAGCTGGGAGTTAGTGCTGGAATCAGATAGCACGCGAAAGCCTCTCCCTATATCCGGGGGCACAGACTGCACCAACGTACGCCCAGCCGGATTTTTAGCCTAGCGTCCTTTTATTTTGCTGTCCTGGCTCAGGCAGGCGTTACAGCGCTGACCCAATTAAAAGCGGATACACGAGCCGACGTCGAACGTCAAGACGGCCTACGCGCGCGTCTGGTTAAATTGAAACGAAAGCCAGATACGCGCGCGGGAGGGAGTTAGCTGCTCGCGCTCGCGCGTAAGTGTGGATCCACTGAAAGAATTGTATTTTTATCGATAGCTTTAGCCCTTGATCTTGATTGATTGACAAGCAGCCTTTACTCCAACGCTTTTAGAGAAGGATCGCTTTTAATTTGGAAATAAACTAATGAGTTATACACACTTTTTAATGCTTGAAAGCTCACTTCGCGCTTAAGCCAATCGTATCGAGTGAGTTTTTATTCTACCAATCGAGGAGCCGATCGATAACGAATTTCCCAGTGTACATTTTTTTTTATTTCCAAGATTAGAATTTTGCAGTAGCAAACGATAAGGAATTCAAGAACGCCAATCGTTACCCCTCCAATTTGCATACTGGCGTACGGGGCAAATCGATTCTTAAAAGGGGAAAAATGCAAAACGCAGGCGCAAGATCACAAAGAGACCCCCATCTGCAGCTGCTGCTGCTGCAACATCGTTAAACGGAGCGGCAGCCAGAGACGACGGGACAGGACGCGGCTTCGCGGTTTTACCCCGTCCCTTTGTTCTCAACGCGACAAAGGAACTTTCGCGCCATGATGAAAGGAAAAAGGAGTAAGTATAGAGCTGCAAGAGAAAGAGAGAGTGAGAGAGAGAGAGATACTCCTCTCCTCCGTTTGCTTCTTAGCGGAAACTCTCTCGGCGTCGTCTTGCCGTCCCCGAGGATTCATCGATCAACTCGCGCGCGCAAGACGTCTCTTGTCTCGTCTCTCCCCCCCCTTCCCCCTTCTCTGTATTTCATTTCAGCTTTCGTTTTGCTCAGCTATATTGATAACATTTTTTTTTCCATCGATCGCGCACGATATCATTTCAAGCTTGGAGTATGTGTGTCGCAAAGCCGGAAATGGAAAGTACATGCATCGACGGCTGATCGAACGACGCCTACCTACGTAGGCGGCCGGTGCGTAACCGATACGCCCGAATGTGTATCACGGAAATGCGCCTGTACGCATCCATCAAATTTTTGATAGATGTGTACGTGCACTATATAGAAGAGGATAAGAGATGATCGGACGGCCCCAGGGACGATTCGCGACTACAATGCTGAGATGAAATTCAATGGAGGATAACGGATGAGAGACGCTTTTTTATCGGGGCTCAGCCGGACTATACTCGTCGCACGCGCGATTAATCCCGGAACGGCCGAAAATCGCTATCGAGATTTTTATACAGCACATTATATAGCACCAGCCGCAGATCATCAGGCCGTGAGAGTGCGGTAAATGTTTTCAGCCCAGCCTGCGCCGGCGTTGATAACGAGTTTCGCGGGAAAGAGGGAGAGAGAAGTTTCGGTTTTTACGTGCCGCTTAAAAGTTCATTGAGGCGTGTGTAGCTGAATTATACAGCGTCTTACGGCGAAGTTGTGCCTCCCAGGCTGGAATAAGGACGCGCGGAGGGGCTTAAAAAATATGTTTTGCTCGGGGCGAATTTTATAGAACAAAACAAGATGCGAGCTTGATTAAATAAACTTTGCTGGAAAGAGTTCGGGAAGAATGTAAAGCCTGTTTGTTGGGGTTTCACGGGTATTATAACAATCTTGATGTCCGAAAACTGTTATATCATGCCAAAGAAATTATTATACAGAAAGTCGAGCTACGGTAGTGAGAATACGGCCCTGGAACCAAAAATTTGCCTCGATTTCCCGCGGTCGGATAGCGTGCGCGCTTGCGGCTTAGCCAGACGATTGATCGGCTCTTTCGAAGCCCGGGTGTTTCCTCGGATCTTCCAGACTATAGCAGCAGCAGCAGCAACGATGGCATCGCTCCAATCGAGATTCGTCGGTGTAATCCTATCGGGCCTTCTGAGGTACATCCGATCGGGCTCTTGCCGTGTACCGACATAACTAATCAGGAATTACGCGCGCACGAGAATCGGTGAGAATTAGTTCACGTCTGGCATGGAAATAAGCCTGATAAGACTTCGGAGCCGATTCCTGCATAGCCTCGAAGCTTCTTATTCGAACGTATACACGTGTACTCGTATTTCGCCCAAATTTGTGTGCGGATTTTTGGTTTTCTTTTTAGTCGATTTTTAGAGCAAGCAGAATGAAAAAGGGTAGTTGTTTTTTGGAAAAATCAGGAATCAGGAGATATGTTTTGTATGCACAGGAATTTAGAGAAATTTGGTTAGGACCAAACCGAGAGACTAAGCGAATTATTGCGAAAAAGTTTGAAAGCAAAGGGAAAAAGAAACTATGTGATCGCCCGAGCAATTAATCTAAGCGGCCGACGTTTAATCTCGTACTTTTCCTTTACACGTATACATGTAAAAGATAAGTATAAAAAGAGGATAGATCAGACTCTGTAGTGCTAAAACTAATCATCAGACTTAAGCTTCTTAAGATAAATACATTATTGATGAGCAAAAATAAATACAGATATTCTGGATATCAGTCAGGTAGGACGCGTTGTATACTATAGGAAAACTCGAGATGGATAATTAGGTGAGAGAAAAACGCATACTGGCATTGTATAACAAAGGGACAGCGAACAGCAACAATGACGCGACTAAGAGACAAAGAGGGCGGAGGACTTGTGCATACAAGAAATAGTTGGAAAGTTTCTGCGCTTTTTTAAGCAACGCGGCAATTGCCAAAGAACCGTTAAGCGTTCAGTTTACGGCCCTCAATAAAGTGTCTAAGAAACGATTTCAAACTTGCTAGGTTGAGTGGCAATGCTCGTCCTAGGTTTGCTCGACAATTAAGGGATAAGAGCCAGGAAGCGCGAAGAAGGGAGAAAGAGAAAGGTAAACGTGACAGTAACACCTCGGTAGTGAAGGGGGTGGGGTGTTGGAACTATTCACTTCACGGCCAAGTACACATCTGAGTTTATTACACGATACATTTGTTTCTATCCTCACATATCTCTAGAAATAATAGAAATATTTAATTAAAAATTTAGTCCAATAAAAATAAAAACAACCCATCAATGATATTATCATTAAGATCTCTAAAGACTGCGAGGAATAATCAGAAACAAATAATACACAGCCTGCGCACGCAAGCATCAATTGTAGAGGATGTTCGAAAGTAGCTAAAAGCAGATGAAGTTAGCCGTCGAAAACAATTCAATTTGAAACGCATTAGCAGACGTTAGCAATTCCAAAGAGTTTGCGAAGACGTTACTAAGTAAGACGCAGCCTCATGGTCCTTCGTACTTGAACAACTTTCCAAGCCTAGATTCTCGTGAATTTGCTGCCGACGTCTATATTATGCTTTGCCTACTCACACCTGCAAATGCAAATTATGAGTGTATCGCATCGGTAATCGGATGGTGATAGATTATTGACTAGATTTTATCTATATACATAGGAATTACGCACCTATCTCTTCTCCGATTTTTAACAGATATCTTAATTAAAGTCCAAGATTTTTATGGTTTCAGAACATTGGATTTACTTATTCACATCCAATCCGAACTTCTAAACTTTGGTAAAGTCAAAGTTATCTCCACTTTATCCTAAGTTTATTTCTGCCCAGGATACGCACTATGGCATGAAAATCCAGGAGCCAATTTAAAGAGTATATGTGTGCAGAAGTGAGTGTTCCTCTTTAAGGATGAATGTATAAAAGAGGACGAACGCAACCTTCGCATATGAGTGGGAAGGTACTCTCACGTATGCTAAAGAGGAACTGCGATTCTATAGAGATAAACAAGAAAAATCTACAGACACAAGTGAACGTATGGCCATTTCTTTTAGGTCATATTTGCTTGGATCATTAGTCAACCAAAGATTATCGATTAATATATGAAAAAGAAATAATAAATTCTCATTTATTGGCTAAATTTATCACGTATTGCGATGAAGTAATGTTAACCATACGTTTTCTTTCAATTTACAAACTATTAGCTTATTCGCGCTTGGATTAGCTCGTATATGATTATCAGCGTTAATAATCGATCGCTGTATGCGGAGGCATTATGGAAGTGCTGCAAGGCATAGCTTCAAACTGAATACATAATGATGCGCGCTTGATTAAGAACTTTGATGGATTATCAATGTTCCGGACAGGAATACGCCGAGGTAAGATAGCGGGCGAGACAAGAAAACAGAAGACCTTTTCTCGAGGTTTAGGGCGCAGGTAGAAGCCGGTACGCCGGAGATAGGAAGGCGGCCCAGGTAGCGGGAAGTGGGCCCGGGAAAGATGGACGCTACGGAGGGAGGGAAAACGGCAGTCTAAAATAGGAGCACTTGAGAGCAATATCGCAGGCCAGGGCCGAGGTCTCGGCAAGTTCGAAAAACGTGTCATATAGTTACAGAAAATAAAAATGAAACCCTTTTGATGAAAATTAAATAAAAAATGGATACTTTATTTGCCACCCCGTCCCTAACCCGTTCAATCAATGTTATACCCAACCTAACCTAATCCTTTTATTTTTGTACATTGTTTTCGTTCACTAGACAATCCAAAGCGAAGGTATAGAAATTCACCGAGGTATATAATCAGTTTTTGAAAGTATAGTATAATAGTAGTACAATATCACTGATGGTCTAATTAAAGAGGTACATATTGAAAATCTAAATTTCACATCACAGAACAATAGAGAAAAGCAACTAGAAGAGTAGAAAGGTTTCGATTTATGTAAAACAATCGATTGTTATTTCTAACTTGTATGTATGTTTTAGAAGCATGCCGCATAATCGATTCGTACAACATTTTAAATACGAATACTTTTAGATCCTCAAATATCTTGAAACAACTATTTTCACTACAAATCACAACTTATATACATCTATCAAAGTAAACCACCTCAGCTTTAATCGGAAACGACCGGCTCAAACTGTGACCAAATAAAAGATGCCCGCATTTCCCCGAAAGCACC
The DNA here is from genome assembly GCA_024372645.1 of Trichomalopsis sarcophagae. Taxonomy (NCBI): domain Eukaryota; kingdom Metazoa; phylum Arthropoda; class Insecta; order Hymenoptera; family Pteromalidae; genus Trichomalopsis; species Trichomalopsis sarcophagae. The sequence goes on from QLSS01000085.1 coordinate 524,861, forward strand.
GCAATTTGAGCTCCACAGAGCAGCTGCGAACGTGCCGATCCGGGCTTCCGATTCTCCAGAAAGACTACCCTCCACACATGCAGCAAGAAATGAAGAACGCGAGCTAAATAGGCGGCGATTGAAAGACAGAAAGAGACGCGAGGAAGAAGACGACGCCATCCACCGGATGCCCAAGGAACTGCGCAAAAAGATTCGCCCGAAAGAGGAGACAAATCGCTGGCTTTCTTTTCGCTGACGGAGGGAAAGCGGCTCTCTTCCTTCGACGTGTTCCATCGGCGTTATAAACGTCCTCCACTTGAGGGACAAAGGCGCCGTAAGCTTCTGCAGACGCGCTGCGCGCATCTGAGCAGGACTTTCTTTGTGATGCGCGGCTGCGCCTCGCTGGACTTCGAGTGGATCGTTATTCTAAGATTGAGAATGCATTGTGCTGCTGACGTATTGATCCGCACTGCGCGTTATGACGTTTCTCAGGGTTAGTACAACTGCTAATACACGATTCTTTTTCATTCCTCACTTTGCGCGCTGACAAGAGCTCCGAGAAGTTACCGTAATATTTTGCTTCTTTGGAAGTTCTGAAATTACTTTACAATCTGCACTTTTTACGCAAGAGCTATTATGTTATTACGTAAAATTCAATTCCTTATTCAGCCAGACGAAACTTTTAGAGTCGAGTACAAAAGGCTGGCGGAACAATGTGCTCATTATGAATCGAGCTATTTTTACAAAAAAATAATTTAGTTTCGCTGACTACAAACGAAGCTTATTATCATCTGTCAAACATTACTTCTCTGTACAAATACTTTCATCTGCGTGCATTCCTTTGGCTCGTAAACACATCAAACACGCGTTAGCAAACATAGCCCAAGAGCCTTCAGTTTGCTCGTTCTTTCAAATCCGTAATCCTGCCAACGTCCGGCCAACACCAAAGGCATACAAATACAAGGCAGCAGAGATCCCCTTCCCCAAATCAAAAAGCGCTCTTCATCAATCGCAATCATCCACGAATCTCTGCCGAGATCTTCTCTCCCTCCCTTTCGCGAATTAAGCTACAATTTTTCCTCCCCTCGACGAAAGTAGTGGAACAGACCCTAGACGAGGAGCAAGCTTGCACCGCGAGAGGGAAATAGAGGTGGATAGGGCATATCGATTTTCTTCCTAGCGTCGCTAATCAAAAGGTAGCCTCTTGTCTAACGCCACCCGCACACACACACACACACACACACACACACACACACACACGTCTGCGAAGGAACAAAGACGGGGCACAAACAAGATCTGCAGCAAACGAGGAAGAGAGACAGGCCAAATAGTCTCTAGCGGTCTGGTCTGGTGGTTAAGCGTAAATAGGAACCGCACACAGTAAAATGCTTCATCCCGTCAGCGGAAGTGGGAACAGATTGATTCGATTCTGCGATAGGGTTTAATTCAATTTTAATTTTTAAGTACCTTCGCTGCTTTCATCAGATTTCATCAATATGAGCATCAGATGGTGGGCAAAGTTTTTTTCAGAACTTTTGATGATACACATTAACAAAACAATTTATAGGTACATCAAAAATCAGTTTTTGGTAATTGAGGGACAGTGTGTCGAGCTCAGGGCGAAATTAGGAATCAAAGTACATATGCTAGACTCGCATAGATCATCAGATAAGAAAAGCCTTACATATCATTTATTGACATATTGAAAATAGAGAAAGAAAATGGGAACATTATATACCGAATGCGACCAAGAAAGCTATGCGCGCCGAATGAATTATTCAGCGGGTTCGAGATTTGGAAGGAAATGGGAAGATCCGACAGTTTGCGCAGTGCCAAGATTCTGCAGGAATGCACCAGTCAATAAGTCCAACTTTAATATTTCATAATTCACATTCGCGAAGCTACACATAATGTTCCTTGAGATTCATTTCCCAATGTTAATCTCATACATTATTTCACCCATAAAACCTAGCTTTCTGGTTAATAATAATAAAAAAACTAATCATAACATCAAGAGTAAATTATTTCCTAGCAACAAACAACCGCAGGTTCCAGCGAAGCGTAAGCTCCCTTTTTCAAAAAAAAGTCAGCCGGAAAGCAAATCAACCAAAATGAATTATACGAAGCTGCGGGAGCGAGAAGGCGCGAAAAAGGGTCAGCGGCGCACTGCGGCAACATCTGTCTTATTCGCGAGCTTGCACTCTCTTGCGCGCGCGCACACTAGAGCCACACGTGTCGCGTTATTAATGCAGTGACTTCACGATTCGTCAGCGAAGACTTTTTGCGCGCGAATATAACGTTTTGTTGGATGCGCGGCGCGACTCGCTTGATTTATTCGTGCCTTTGTCCGGCTGCTTCAAGCTCGCGTGTTAATTATATGTGCTCGCGTTGTCGTTGTTGAGCTTTGCGGAAAATAATGAATGCGTATCGGAACGATTTCTTTTATGTGCAGCTTGATTAATTAATTAACTTAACAAGGCAATGCGATGTGACGATAAATGAATTCTGTATGAAAGGCTCTCGGAACGATATTCGAGTAAAACGGGTGTACGATAAAATCGTGATGTGCTTTCCGTTATTATACGAGAGAATTGAAAGATGCAGGAGAGATCCAGGCCAAGATTTATTGCAGGCGATAATTCAAAATATGTATTGCGCGAGTGTCGTTGCTGCAGTATTGCACGCATTAGTCCTATGAATTATTCGCAGGACATTATACAATATTATCGTTCATAAATTGGTTTAACAACGATTGCCCAAAATAACATTAACCCTGCCAACGTGATTTATGCGCACGAAGTTTATCATTATTCGATTCCAAGCATGACATAAACTGTGTCATTGGTCCACGGTGAATTATAACGCAAGCTGTATCGTTTTTATGTAACATAGAATAGCTGTATAACGAGTATAATTGATTTTCATCGAATTGACTATAAAACGGTTAAAATGGAAGAGAAATTCTTAAAACTCTAATTATTTTCTGCAATACTCTAATCCCTGTTATTTTTCAATTTAAATCTGAATTCTATGCACTTTCCTTGCTCACAACAGAGAAAATTAACACGCAATCTGAACGATTACAAAAGCCAGCTTCCATTCCAATCTTTTGCTTTTTTTTAAACTTCGTTTCCATGGTGCTTTGCTTTTGTCATTATTGCACAAAGCTTTTACCATTACGAATTTGCCAAGCTTTCTACTTCGTATTTACGATGTATCCCGGTAAAATGTAGAAGGCAATTTTTCCAGCACATCAGTGCTGAGAATTTGCAAAATTCATTATTGCCATAATCCTCGAGTGCCTAGTGCTTTGAAACAATCAGGGAGGAGCTTTAATTGCGTGCGCACTCGTATGCGAATTTAAAATTTAAAAAAATCTCTCAACCCTGTATTTTGAAAAATACGTTCGTGATGGAGAATCCTCGCTGATTTCCACTTATTCAGATTAGCACACCTGATGAATTTTTCGTCGTATTTCAGCTAAGAATTTCACAGGATGATTAGCCACTCACAGAAATGCATCAGCGCTCGGCTGTCACAGCTTTTTAAAAAATTCTCTTTCGCGTGACGACGAAAAACTTTCCAAACGAAAAACAACTTTTTATTTTCTCAAACAACGCTAATCCTGTACCTCCGGGTGAGTCACGTAATATCTCTCTCGGTCTTAAGACTCTCGGGCGATCCAAGTACGCGGCGCACGCTTGCCAGGACAGAGGAGCGACGAAACTCTGGAGAAAAGCCTATAAACATTTTCCGCTCGTAAAACCGGCTCGCGACAGGTTTCCGACGGAAAGCTCATCGTCGGCAGGCGCGCTTGGATATCAAGTTTTCGCGCTCGCGCGTGTCGCCGAGAGAAAGATATAGAGCACGGCGCGTACACACACACACACACACACACACTCGGACCGATATGACGTCAGAAAAGAAGGAGCTGCGCTATTTTTAGAGAAAAGCTAGAGCTCGGCGTTCGAGAGTATGGAAGAAGTAATAGTGGTGTATACCTAATAGCAGCTGGAGGCGAAATCGAGAGGGAGAGAGAAGAAGCTGGAATGTCAAGCAAAACTCCGGGGACGACAAAAGCTGATGTCTACTGTGTGTACAGAGCGAGATAAATTTCCCGATCGTGGAATTCCGGCAGTGTAAGATAATACCGATTTTTATTTGACTCGCGTTTGAACGGAAACGTTATAGCCGCGAGCTTCCACGTAAACTTCGTCGAGCGCGCGCTTCGTCAAAAATTAATACCGCCGCGAGAAGCTGCAACTTTTGTATAGTCTTCGTGCGCCGTTGACTTCAGAATTTTAATGGCCTGAGAATTTACAGTTTATGCTTCCCAAGTTGTCGCAGCGCCTGGAATATTAACAATCTTTTCTATCCTCGACACTTCCTCCTAAATCGATGATTATCCCCTTTTCACATTCCCGGTAATTATAATAGTTCAGTCACTTCCAAATAGCGGTAGCCTCCTATCTTTTTCAAAGTTTGACTGGGTGAAAAATTGAAAAGCAGAATAAAGAAAATCCCACAGTCGCGCGCAACGGACGATAACACTGAATCACGCTAAAACATTAACAAGAGCAGGGGCGCACTGCGTTTGTTTATTTATCCGAGCTGCACCGTGGGGAGTAAGCTGCTGCATAGCCACTAGCCAGTATAGCTATACACACACACAGAGTGAAGAAGAAGCTGCAGCGAAGCGAAAGAAGCTTCGAGACGCGATGGTTGTCGTCAAGGGGGCCGAGAGAAAAAATGCCGGATAATAAAAAGAGAGAAAAAGGCTGCGGGGCTTTCGCTGCATCCCTCGAGTAGCCTAGGCTACTCATTCATCCTGACCTCGCTGCGCAGCGGGGAATTACGAGGTTAGCGCAGTTGCGACATCCCGTTCTTCAAGGAGAGCCCATATCTTGTAGCGCCGCTTTTTTTTCGTGAACGAGGGGGATGACGGTTGCATGATGGCTTCTCTCCAAGATGAAGTCGTGCGCGTGTTATGAATGCGCTTTATCAAGATAAATGTATACGAAGGGTCCGATACGTCAGTGTTGCGCGAAAATTTATACGAAGTAATCAAGGAAACATCGGTCGATTGAGGATTTTTTTACGGCTCTTTTTAGCGGAGTTAATTGCTCTGTTTGCGTACGAATTGGATCCGAATACCGTACACGTTTTTTCCCTACTTTTAACAACTTTCCAGCCTTGCGCGTTCGATTTGTTTGTATCGAAAGCTCGCGTCGGCTGCTCATTTCACGCCGCGTTCAGGCTGTGTACAGAACGTGCGCTCATTCATAATCTAGCGTTGTTGCAGTTGCCGGGCTTGCCCGGCGTATGTCATCACGCGCGCATGCTTATTAAAATCAATCAATCACGCGGAGGCAATCAATTCCGGTCTAATTTTCGTTACAAATTCCCGCGATATCCCGGCTATTACTGCTGCCGACGCTGCGAGCTTATGAATATGTAATTTTACGCAGATGACTATGTAAATTGATTTTCGAAATTTCGCCTACTGTCACCTCACCCTCCCGCTCTCTGCTTTGAATTATTTAATTCTCAATTAGCTAGAGTAATATTGATGCAAACGCATCGGTATAATTGCCTAGTAATCCTTTGGCTGTTTGTCGTTATAATCTGCGCGTATATTAGGCAGCGGAGCGTCTCAAAAGCCCGCATTTTGCGAAAAAGAATCGCATCATCGAGTATATGAATATAATCTGCATGGACGCGACGAGAGGGCAGGTTATCGCACCCGAAGAATCTGGGAGTTTCGAGCATTTCAGGAGCAGTCGATGCTACTGCAGCAGATGTAGTCTATATAGAGGGCAGGACGATCCCCTCCGCTGCGATGGCCCAGTTTCGCGCTCGGCGCCTCGTTCATAAAAGCGGATATCAATGACCTCTCCTTCTCCGGCCACTTCTCCTCTTTTGAAGCTGCGCGGAGGCGGTGTGCGCAGGCGCGAGGCCGATGAACTATGACGTAGCCGCGAGAGTCAACGTGCAAGTCTCGCCTCGCGTTTTGTAGCTTTTTACCAGTGCTTTATGTCTTGACTCTGAGTGGATCTTTTACTGGACATTTTTTTCATTAATATAAATCTAAGATGCATGTTTTATTATTGTTCGAACGGGCTATAAATCGAGGATCTGGATTTCGTCTTTTCGAGCAGCTGATGTATCGCGAACCGATAAACAAAAGATTCAAGAGATTCATAATACTGCAGCAAAATACCGTTATAATGCACTCGATAAGATAATAAAGCTTTATATACGCGCGCAAGCCCCATAAGCGCCGTATCCTTCGCTCGATGTATACCCGTTTTCGTGCAGCAAGAACAGAAGATTATACGGATATAGCTATATATAGACTGCAGCATCAGATACATACGGCTTGGAGCTTCAGAATTTCTTCTTGTATGAAATTTTCCGTCGGTATCGCGGCTCGTATATATACGGAGTCGGATGAACTCTCGAGGGCACCGCGGCGGGTATATCCGTGATTTAGCAGTTTTGAGCAAGTCGAGCGTGGAATTCCAGTACTTTTGTGCATGCGCTCCGACGATGGAACCGCGAAGAGGAAAATATCCTAATTTTTCTTCGAAACTACCGGGAAAAGCAACAACGGCTGCGACGCGCGGAGACGTTATCGCTCTCGGCGTATTAAATAGTTGTTGTAATATATTTTTATAGCAATTAAAATTCCCGCCTATGTTTATGTATACGCGTATTGTGCTGCTGTATATAGCTGGCTTGGCTTCTCTCCTTTTGCTTACAATCAAACTAGTCTAGCTCCGATTCTCCTAGCACACGCATCGGGCATAAATATATTCTCTTTACCAGTATACAAGTGTGTCTCAATTATTATAACCTAATCCACTCGCACCTACTCCTGCATCAGGTTATGGGCCCAGGAAACGAGGTACGACCGAAAATTACAGGCTGAGAAAAAGAATTGATCACACTCCGAGAAAGAAAAACTGCCGCACAGAGAACCGCAAGAAAGATGGCAAGCCGCACACATCCAAATTCGTATATTCCAGTAGAGCGTCTCACTGGCCGAGCAAATTACCATTCGTGGTCGATCGCAATGCAGGCGTACTTGCAGTTAGAAGAATTGTGGGATACAATAGAAGCCCTACCGGATAAAGAGATAAATTCGGACGCTACAAAGAATGCAAAAGCCCGCGCAAAAATTATTCTGGCCATTGACCCCATCATCTACGTCCACGTGACTCAAGCAACCACCGCACAAACGGCTTGGAAAAATTTACAAGCAGCATTCGACGATAACGGACTTGAAAGAAAAGTTGGATTGCTCCGAGAAGTCGCAACAAAGCAGTTGGCAAATTGTTCGTCAATGGAAAGTTATGTAAATAAACTAATTTTTTCAAACAGCATTGATTATATGCAGTAGCTTAAGGAGTCACTGGAAAAGGCCTTCTCCATCAAGGATCTCGGACCGGTCAAAAGATGCCTGGGTATAGACATTGCTCGCGATCGAGAAAGAGGAACTATATCATTAAGTCAACCGAACTACATCGAAGACATTTTGAAAAGCTTCAACATGGAAGATTGCAAGGATATTTCTACTCCCATGGAAATAGCAGCAGATCTGAATCTGGCTCCACCAAACAGTGAAACAGATATTGAGAAATTGAAGCGAATACCGTATCAAAGCGCAGTTGGAGCGCTTATTTACCTAACACAAGCTACTCGACCCGATTTAGCATATGCTGTAAGCACAGTTAGTCGCTTCAATAACTGTTTTAATTTTAAACACTGGGAAGCATTAAAAAGAATCTTAAGATATCTTCTAAGATATACAAGAGATTATGATAACCATATCACTGGTTACTGCGATGCGAGTTACGCACCAGACCCACATAACGCCAGATCCATATCCGGATACGTTTTTACAATGCAGGGAGGAGCTGTGAGTTGGCTGAGCAAGCGACAACAGACGGTGGCCATATCATCCACCGAAGCGGAGTATATGTCTCTCACAGTCGCGGGGCAGGAGGCAATCTGGCTAAGAAACCTTGGAATGGAACTTGAGATTATTCGCAATAGACCGCTCATTGTTTATTGTGATAACAAAGGATCAATCGACTTATGTAAAAACGCAAAATTCAGTTCACGAACCAAGCACGTGAACGTTCGACATCATTTCCTAAAGGACAATATTGAAAAAGGAGTCTTGGAGGTGAAGTTTACAAGCTCAGAGGACATGGTGGCTGATCCTCTCACCAAAGCAGTCTCAAGTACAAAGCTTGTCAAGTTTAATCAAGATGTAGGGCTGAAACTTTTGTAATTTTTTCTTTTTTGTGTCAATTATTTGAACTGTTGTTTGTTAAAAATCTTTCTGATTTTTCTTTGTAAACAGAGGAGAATTTCAATTGAGGGAGGATGTTGTAATATATTTGTATAGCAATTAAAATTCCCGCCTATGTTTATGTATACGCGTATTGTGCTGCTGTATATAGCTGGCTTGGCTTCTCCTTTTGCTTACAATCAAACTAGTCTAGCTCCGATTCTCCTAGCACACGCATCGGACATAAATATATTCTCTTTACCAGTATACAAGTGTGTCTCAATTATTATAACCTAATCCACTCGCACCTACTCCTGCATCAATAGTTGATGCGTGTATTTCCCTACAATAGGTTTTACGGAATGACTTTATTCTGATGAGACGATGTTTGTAATTAAAATCGATACGACGACAAGTTTGAAACATGCGTGGAAAGTTGCTCGACGTAATTTTTTTAATCAATATAATATAGGACGGGCAAACGGGCGTGATCCAATTAAGAAGTAATTAGAAAAGAGCAGGAACTAAAGAACTTTTGCTGCTTTCAAAAGAGTTACTTTGTGCGTTGTGTTATCCTTATGATTTATGCATTACGCGAACTTTTTCAAGAGAGACTTTCCGCTGGAAATTTGCTCAACTTTATATACAAGTTGCCTACTTTGTTCCGTAATTATGGTCGATTTTCACTGTTACCTTCTAACTTGTTGACTACTATCTGTTAAGTTTTTTCACTTCTTAATGCAAGCAAAAGAATAGAAATCAGGTCATTCAAATATCTATATATAGAAAGACGGTGTAAGTAGTAATGCCTTGATGTAGCCAGACGGATAACTGCCTGTTTCTACTTAAAACAAAAATGTTTGCTCGAATTGATCGACTTAATATACTGCAACCTATTACTACGCTGCGATTTCAGCATACAAAGCCGTACACACGCATCCGCGAGCAACATCAGCCTGCGTCCCGGTCAAAAGATATCAGTTCTCGTCCCACGCAAGAATAAACAGCCACTACATATAGAGGAAGCCGCATTGCATCAAGACCTCAACTATACAGTACATGCAATGCGAGTTCGAAGATCACGTTGCGAGTAAAGGAACAAGAAGGAAAAAAACAGTCCAGATGGAAAGGGCCGCGCGACAAACAAAACGATCGACCGTGAGCCGATAAAAATGATGATGAAATTGATAGAGCGAGCGCGCGGAAGCCACGGAAAGGCCTTGATACGCCTGTGCGGAGGCGCACTTTAGCCTCTCTAGTCGCGTTGCTCGTGTCTCGTCATTTCCGCGAGCGCATCTAGTGCGTCCGGAAGTGTACCGAAATGTCGAGGGAATTCGACTCGTTCGCCCGTGTGCGTCGGCTTGGGTGGATGTTTGCGTGTGTGTGTGTGTGTGTGTACTGTATATGTATATGGTATATGTATGACAGTGAGAGGCGTAGGTGTGCGCGGAACGTAATCGTGTCGCGCATGTCAGGGGCCATTTGATGCGAGAGCCCATTACGGAAAATTGAACTGTGTTGAAAAGCGGACGAGAGAGGAGGACAGCTTAGACTTGTGGATATGTCGCGTAAAAATGTGACTTTGACGTTCGCATGTATGAATTATATGTGTCTATATATCGTGCGTATTTTTTAAAAATTGCTCTTGTAGTACTGCATTTTTGCGTACATTGTTCCAAGTAATACGAACGTTTCTTTGTTCCCTACACGCCTTGAACAGTTTTCATGAAAGAAAATGATTCCAATAATAACTATAAAATAAATCTCGAGATACACAACGCATTACACTCCCCATATGCAATAGTCATATACCCATTATGTGCTTCTCATATTCCTATATTGTGTCCGAAAGCTGCTATGAAAACTAGTTTGGTTATATGGCAAAAGTCCATTTGTTCGAGATGAGAGTTGGCAAGTCATGTCACCGTATAATAATGCTTGCTTTGCGATACCTAAGGGGACCAGATGTTACATTAGATTGAGAAGTTTTTCCTCGTTAAGCCAATATTCGGTGATTATACTTCATGCTTGTGGTTTATTTTGGCCCTACCTAGCTTGGCACCAACACAACCGTAATCCATAAAGCTTCGAACATATTTTGCACTCTTGACTCTTGAAGTTATAGTAGAATATAATATGTAATATACCGGTTGAATAAACCATTTGCATGCTTTCAATTTGCACTTACGTAAGTAGTTAACAGAATTAGTAATAATTCCTCGAACTCACCTATAACAGAAAGAAAAACAAAACGTTCATCAGATATTTCATCGAGTATAAAAAAAAATGGATGAATTCAAATCACAAGTTAACATTCCTTCATCTGATAATTACAACAAGATCGAATCATACAAAAGTTAATTCCATCAAATTAAGAAAAATGCAATCGCTGTTTTATTCATTTTTCCATAATAATCAAGAATTCTCTTTACAGTTCCATCATACGGTGAGTACAGGACGATGCTCCAAATGCTCGAATCGAGCATCCCGAGATAAAAATACTTATGCACACTCCCACTGCGTCGCAATATCCCGCGAGCCTATATACCCGTCTCGCTTCTATCTCGCGCATTTTGCCGACGCGGCCTGAAACCGTGAAGGTCTACCACATAGGCCGTCGGCACAGGCGATTTATGCTCGCACCCAAGATATACAGCCCTTTGCTTTAGGCATATCGTACAACACAAATGCGCGAACTCTTCTCGCTCGCGCCGCGTGTGAAAGTGCTTTATAATGCCTCTATTATGCGGCGCACGAAACTTTGGGGGCTATTGAGGGCTACTGATGTGACGATATCCGTGGCGGCGACGTGACCCTACATTATCTCGATGCTGTGCTCGATTGTGAGTTTGCATGCGCACGTAGGGTAGCGAAGTACGCTGTACAAGTATATAGTGATATTAAGAGTAAGTTTACGCAATTTATGGCCAGAGTTTATACGTACACGGCTGAGTGTGCATTAGGAATATAGTTGTATGCTAGACTTTGTTTCTATGGAATGTCGTTCGAGGGGCTGAATGCAATCTGCCATAAATTGTGAGAAAACCGCACTCAGCATTTGGGAACTTTATGTGTAAATTTAATTTGCTTGAATTAAGCAGCCTTTGACTCTAAAGTCGAGTAATCTGAGTTAATTAACGGACTACTTCGGAAACTGAGCGCATAACACAACTCGTCGAGCAAGTACGTTATACGTTATATACGAAAGCGACTGTTCAGATTTTCAAGTAAACAACATTGTTAATCCCCTGAACGATCAACTTCGCGAAAATAATCATATTCGATCTTACTTTAGTACATTTCAATAATTCTCCCAATAACGATGTACGAGCAATAAACTTCAATTATACAATCACCCCCTACTCATCCGTACTATGGCGGCATTCTTTCCGGAGTAAAAGCCTCGTAATAAAAACGCACTCGGTGTCAGAAGCCGGAGAGAGAGCATCGCGGAAAAAAGGAAAAATATTCCACTCGAAGCGTAGGTGTATTTTACGAGGCCATCGTCTGCATCGGCGTCGGGACGTATAAAAGATCCGCATTAGCGCCAACACGCGGACGCGCGTCGTAACATAAAATCACCGGGCGTCGGAACAACACGTCGCGTATACGTATAAGCCGGGCTGCTCTGCTCTCGTTTTAATAAGGAGCGAATTTGAATTTCGAGGGGACGGCGCGTCAGGAAGTGAATAAAACGCGAAATGATCGCGTAAAAGCTGACGTCTGCGTGATTTATACACGAGGGGACGACGACGCCGACGACGACGACGGGCCAACGACGTGTGAAGAAAGGTATTCAAATTATGCGCGATCCCCGAGTCTTTTATCGACTTCTGGATGCGAGGTGCAGGTTTTAACGCGCGTGAAGTCGTAATTCAATGTTAGAATTAAAACACGAACGAGAGACACACGCAGCTGTCGAGCTCCGCAGAGTCTACTTAGCTGTATGTACAAATAAGACACGGAGCTGGGAATCCCATAGGAGCGCTGCGCGTTATTAAATCCACAGCGACGTTTTCCCGAGTCCCACATTACGAAATTTACTTAAGACTCGCTCCGCACCAAAGTTTACTTCGAGTCTTGAGCAACACTCGCTGGAGCGCCTCTCTCTCTCTCTCTCTCTCTCTCTCTCTCTCTCTCTCGGAGTAAACAACGTTATAATGCACTACGCGCGACTATCAAATTCACGCAGCTCTCGACGCTCTCTCGAGTGCGCGCGTATATACGCTCATCTCATCGTTTCCGGAGAAGCGACGCGTTCATCAGCAAGCCTAATTTGCCTAATTAAATCAACGGCTGGTCAAAGACGACACTATAAACACCGACTGCGAGGTAGATGACACATCCACGTGGTCATGCCTCGCGGGCCGCAGCTAAGACAACACGCAACCGCGGCAATAACGGCCACGACACGACGCCGCATCAATAATTCACGAGATAGAGAGAGAGAGAGGGGGGGGGGGGATAGACTCGCACGACGATACGCGCGCCGCATAACGAACGAAATGCATAAGCGATACGTCGGTCGAGCTTATGGGAAAAATCTGGATTTTCAAACTCGAATTTGGCGCGCGTGACGAGCGCCTGGTGAGAGAGAATTGCGGTGCACCGCTTGTTTCTCTCTCTCTCTCTCTCTCTCTCTCTCTCTCTCTCTCTCTCTCTCTCGCTCTCTGCGAGTGGAATGGGAGATGGGAGATAAGGGCAGAGGTTGAAGCGGAGAAATTACGCGACCGAGCGCTTGCGTTATACGGTCAAGCGCTTGGATGCGTGATGCTCTTTGAGCTTGGTGACGCTCGAGATTGAGGAGGGACGTGGTGTTTGACAGTGGAATTCTCTAATGCTACCTTGCTTTACTTGGCAGTTTTTTCTCTGTCGAAATTTCGACCTCAAAGAGTTATGAGTCGAGATATTTTGATCTTCCGTCACGACCGTTTAAAGTAATGGTAAATTGAAATAAAAATTTTATCTCTCTGCACTGGCGGAAGCTGTCGACATCACGACGGTATCATTCCAAAAGATTTTTTTGTATTTAGCGTTTCGATTGTGGCAACAACGCTGAAACGCTCAAACGCACGTTCGAATCTAACTACACGGAATGCTTTTTCGGTCAATCTTTAACGAATGTCCAGCGTTTAATGTATTTTAAAGCTTTTATTTTGGTCGATATGCAAGCACGCTGCGAATTCAATTCATCGCTGTTTGGGATGGGGATTGTTTTATTTATCAAACGATTTTCATTGCTTGCAAATTAAATTCGACGATTGGATGTCGTAAAAACATCGATTCGAATAATCAGAATAGAGAGCGGAAATCAGGAATCCACTTTATCTTGAGTTAATAGTTTAATGAAACTACGTACCTAACGGTAATCTAGTAACCAGAAAATATGCGCTCTCCAATACTATCGAACGAGGTTAAAAAGCCGATAACCATCTCTCCGATTGATAATAGCTCGGGAAAATATCCGCTAGAACGAGTTCGTTCCTTAAAATCGCGCTCCCGCTCGAATTAACCCTTACCGGATTCGAACCCCTTCCCCTTCGAAATAAAGTGTAATCATTCGAAAACGAGCACCACCAACTTATCGCAAGAGCCAATCGAAAGCTTTTCCTGGCAGAGAATAAAATAACTTCACGCGGAATATCGAGTTAGTCAGCCGCATGCATGTCTCTCTCTCGTTCGCTCGGTAGGGTGTCGTCTGACCATAGCCGGCGTTGTTCTACTGCGCGAGACTCGAATGGCAATGCGACACCGCTGGTGACGCGCAGCCGGAGGTCCTTCGCCTGTGGTTTTGCCTTTCTGCTGTACTGATCGCTTTTTCCTCTCTTTTTTCGCTTATGCTTGGACTTTTTTGCTGCGTCCGGCTACGCTCGAGCATTTACGCTTTTTATCCAGCAAGCTTTTTTGCGAGTTTGTGTTGTGCGTGCGGTTTTTTCTTTTTGGTGCGGTGAGAAGGATTACCGTTGTGCTTGGTCGCGTAGGGCTGAGACGATTTTGAACTTTTAGAGTTACGGGTGATGATGAATTTTATTAATATATATATATATGGATAAAGCAGGAACTAAGCCGCATTTCCGTGACTTAATAATTGCTGGTAGTGATTAGCAATTTTTCGGAAGCTTTCGAAAATCCCTAAACTGACTGTTTAATATATAACGTAAGCGTCGACTTTACTGAGTTAATTGATTCACTGTGTTTATAGAAGAAACAACGGTTGCGTTTCAAAAGCAGAGTTAGTATTACAATTATGTATAGTTGGACGAGTAATAAGCCAACCATTGAAACAAATAAACATTACCATCCATAATGTAATTAACTTACGCATAAGCTGCAAATGAAACGAATGTAAAACTATTATTTGCCCAATCGAATAAAGTGAAATAACGAAGCAGAACCATACAGCTGCAGGCAATCGTAAAGTGAGCGAACAAAAACAAGCGCCTGCAAGAAAAAAGTCGAGAACATGCGCCCGAGGAGAGCAAAGCTCCGAGGGCAACTTGCAAGCACACGTTAAGAGGCACCGAAACAGGCATGCATACGTAATGCGGCACTGACTATTATGAATATCTACGGCTCCGAGGCAAAGCGAGAGAAGTCCGTTTTTCTCGAATTTTGGAAAACTTTGGATTTTGTATCTGGCAACACCTTTCAGAGAGTGTATAATATCGAACAAAGAAAATTATATTGTATAATTTTTATCTAAATTGCTGTTAATCCTAGACCTTTTCCTCAGTGCCCATAGCTCGTCAAATCCGTAAACCGTAGAGATGATCCGACGGCTGGGAAGATTGAAATTTAACAGCGTGCATTCATATACCTGCAGAGGAGACGTAATTACGAAATCGCATCACGTTATTTACCGGCGAAACTTCACACTCCTAGGGCTATATAACACGCCGAGCCTCTGTAAGCTTAGCCGGTGCGATGCTTCTTCAAGGGAGAATGTATCCCTCTTCGCGGTGTTCTCTTCCGGGGAAAACATAGCTGCTGTTGGTGGCGCACGCAAAATATCGCATGCCTCGCGCCGGGAATGCGCCGCGCGAGTTATTCAAGTCTTTGACGCTCGGCGCAAGTATTCTCGCACGCCGCTTCGGAACAATGCGAGAGCATTATAGGAGAGCTTTCGTAATAAAATTCTTTATATCTCCGCGGTGATGCGTTTATAGAATCCGCTTTTTGTTCCGTTTCATTTTGCAGTTCGGCGACGCATCCTAAACCGTTTTTACGATTCTGGCTTGAAGTGCGAGCTTTTTAGCATTCGAGCATTATTCAGTTATTCTTGGTGTATGCCTTGGATATTTGATGTAATAAGCGCAGACGCACAAATGTAGTCTGCATTTTATCAAAAGCATAATTCGCGAATTGTGTATTAAACGATGTCAATACACACGACATAAAACATCTACTTTCTTATCCCCAGTCATTCAAGAACAACGTTCGCAAAGTGCTGATCAAGCCAGAATAAGTGACACATTGAACGTATAAGATACTAGACTTGGCCCAGTGCGCTGCGCGCACTGTAGTAGACTATTAATTATTCATTAGCTTATTCAATGAAATATAAATGCTTGGTTGATAATTTTAATATTTGTTTTCTATCACGGAAATATATCAAACTTTACAATATATGATTCATTTGGCGCTCATGTAAATTTAAAAATTGCCACGGTTTCGTTGCCAACTTCCTTTTAAAATTTTAAGGTTATGTCTCAACTCAGTTCGTGTCAGCATTCACATCATGTTTCTTTTTGTAACAATAATAACATTTACAATAGAATATTATAAATACACAAATTATATATTTGATATGTATTATAGTATTATATTACATTTTTAATATTAGAATCAATTATTCAGAAATCAAAAACAAATCAAAAAATTCTAACGATACTTTTGACGCATGCGCACTACACGAGCCAATCATATTGACGCATTCTTGGCTTCACTTCATCCGGTCATGACTTATTTATATAGGGATCATTCGCAAAACTGACGTAAAATTCAGATCCATTAAGCTGACCAGGGCTTGACTCTCCCAAAGCTCCAAGTGCACAGGTCTCATATACACGCGTCGAAAGGTGTACCGGACAGTGGAATCTATCGACATATGACGTTCGTTATTCACGGCTGCTGCGTCAAGTGCACACAATTGCTAATGAGTCGCTTTCCGTGAGCTCGGCGATACTTGCACAGAGGCTCACGGGCTATTGTACACGACTGGCGAGAGGAATCGAAAGCGGTATAGGGTTAGTTTTTTATTTTTTTTTAACCTGCTAGTTTTTCGCAACTACTCCATCGAACGTGGGTATCGCTTTCGCCATCTGTGTCATTTGGAAGCTTTTACGCTGCGGGGGTTTCGCGATCGAAAATGCAAAATTTTTGCATCATTTATACGTTGAAACCGATGGTACAGAATTTTTGAAAGGGAAAAAGTATACCTAAAAGAAGGATCCTTCTTTTACGCAGTTTTAAGAAAAAGTTTGAAATCGAGCATTTGTTTTTCGCGGGTCCTGTATTATGTAAGCTTTTCGGTAACATTACAAAGAAGCTTACAGTAATACGTATATAATTCCTTGACTAAGAGCTCTTTCGAATTCGAAAAAATTCGAAGAAACGTTAAATTCCCTTTGACGAACGAAGCGGTCAGTCAACCGCGGTTAAAAAAAGACGAGCGCTAAATCCAACACAGTGGGTAAAAAGCGCAGCTCGACCAATTATTTCACAAGAGCCGCTTGATACACCTCGGCAATTGAAGTTAATTTCTTAATGCCTACGCGAGAGACACAGAGAAACAGAGCGAAACAAAGAGAGGGAGAGAGAGAGAAGCTCGTAAAGTTTGCCTGCAACGAGATACTCGACACACGCGTACCTATATATAGGCATCGAGCTTGCGCACGTAGAGACGAGCACAGTTCCACTTCTCGTTCGCCGTTAACAACGAAATAACCTACTGGTTGAGGCCGAAGAGAGGAGAGATGACGCCGGCGCGCGCGTGCAGAGCTGAAAGAGAAAGAGGGCGGAAACGTGTGCGCCAGTAGGAGACTAATCACCCCTTTGACGCTGAACGTCGTCGTCATCATTGAAGGACCGCCTGTGCGCACGAATCGCGCCAGTTGCTCTCTGCACTCCCGCAAGCTCGCAAGCTTCCAATTATACCCGACTCGTGTAAGCCGACTGTACGGTCGAGTCGGCGATTTTTTTATGGAAACGCGCTAGAAGTGACGCAAAAGTGCATAGAACGTTCTGTTTACACGACTCCGTATCCGACGGCGGGCGCAAGAGGCAGATCCGACCCGGAGAGTAATTTTATGCTTTCACGCATAGCAGAGGAGTAGGGTGGGTTACTCTTCTGCAGAATCTTGATTCCGCATATTCCGCTTGCTCGAGCAGCTTCCACGAGATAAACCCGACGCGGAATAAGGCCGGGCGATGGCATATCGGCCAGGACGAGCAGATGACACGACGCACAGTTTCCGGAGCAAATGCTTCCGGTTTACTCTGGCGAAGGATCCGCCGCCTGCAGTTACGACGGCCGGAGTCAGTTGGACGAGTTTAAATTACCAATTCGGATGATTGAAAATTTCATAACCCCTCTCTCGACGTATATAGCGCTGCTATCTTAATCGAGTCCTGCGTCGCCCCTGCTGCTATTGCTCCGGGAGAACCCTCGAGCGCACGGGCTATCCTTTGATCGATTCGCTGCGCTGCTCTGCCAGAGATGGATGGATAGTTTCACGGCGAAAATAGGCAGATGAATAAGTGAGCGGCCGTCCGGTGCGCTAATCGATCCCCGATATTTCTACTAATGCTCTATATATATACGTCGCGGACCGAGTCGCCGAATTGATTATTCCCGGGGCTGCTTTTGATGAAGAAATACGTACCCTTGCAAAGTGAAGGGTAATTACAATTAAAACGCGGTATTCGTAGAAATAAAGGTTAACGAAAGCTTTCACAATAAATGGGTGAACATTTCTCAAAAATAGTCTCTCTCGTCGTTCTCCGACGAGGAGCAGAATTCAACTAACATTCCGAGGGCCCGGACAATGTGCATTATGCGTTAGCTCCCAGCAGAATATTAAGTCGCGCTTATTATTATACCGTATCCGGGCCAAATAGCACAATCGGGGAATTTACCTCCCCGAAAGCTCATTGTCTTCCTAGAACACACGCGCCACGTCGGTGCACAGAAAAAGGAGGCTAGCTGGCGTTTCTCGAGAAAAGAGACCGTGACTCGTCAGGCACGGCCTACTTCTGTTCACGACAGAGGGGCCAACTCGAGTGTTTTGGAGTTTCCTAATTTAGAGAGTCCGTCTCTTTTCGTAACCATGACGACTTTTCTCGATATTCCTATTGTTATACTCGTTGTTATTCACAAGGAAATGAATGATGATGATGGAGCTTCGTCGAAATTCCGATAAATAGAGTCGGAATACTCGGCTCGCAGCGAGACGGTACTTTAACGATGCGAAACGGAGTGGAGCTACGAGCTGAAGACGGAACGACCGAAATGAGAAACGGGCCGGAGACAAAGACGAACAGGTTGAGAGCTTGCGGGCAAACGCGCGTAAAAGCAGCGCCAGCAGTCGAGCCTTCGTTATTTTCGCCGCTCGTCCGCCGCATCGTGGAAATTAATAGAGAGAACCCCCCCCCCCCAACAGCCACATCACCGTCACGCGAACAATGCGGAATTACTCGATGGATATATTCATCGCTTGACGAGCTTCTGGAAACATTTTATACGTTATTCTTGTATGCAGTATTTAATTACGCAAATTTGATGCATCCGCTTCCGTATAAAAAAGCTCACATGACTGAGCGGCAAAAGCAAAATTAAACCCGGCGCTGAATTACTCGCATAAGGTGCGCGACAGCGGCGAACAAGAATACAAGCCGACTCGGTCGGTGGAAGCACCATCATTCAATGCCGCATGTAGTTCAGTTCGTCCTGATGCCTTTCATCGCCACGTCTCTCTTCTTCTCGTCTTCCGCATTCCTGGCCTTTCAACCCTCTAGAGTGTGTCTCCCGCAAAGCCGCATCGGTACCTACCACTACGTCTCCTGCTTCGCTCACATACACGTCAACTGAAGCGAGCTAAATTGAATTTTAATTAAATCTTTCTCTCTCGACGAGTATTTTTTTTAAGCTCAACTGGAATGTTTCATTGTTTGTTCTCTCGCGACGATAGTTTTACGCGTAATCGAGTGCCGACCTTTCGTTTCTACGTCGCTCTGATATTTTAGCTAGATTGATGATGCGTCGACCGATTGTTTCGCGTTTACACGTATACAGCAGAGTAATGGCTCTGACGAACGAAGATGACGAATCGTCAACGAGACTCGGCTAGGCTTTTGCAGGAATCGTACGAAATGGCAGTATTGATAACTAAGCCGAAGCAAACTGTTGTTTCTATAATTATTGACGCGAATCGCAGTGATCCGCAGCAAACATTTGAGAGGCGCGTTCGATAAGCGCAAACAATCGCTTTGAAAACCGAAATGAGATCGCGTTGAGTACACACACACGCACGCTCATACTCACGCAAGCTCGAGCTAACCACGACGGAGATAGTAAATTAAATCGGAAAATTCAATCAGCGGTCATTCGGAGCGTTATAAGCGAAATCGAGTCTTCGTGTTATACGCTTAATAGGATTGACGGCGTGCAGGTTGCGCGAAAATAACGTCGCGGTGAAATATTAATGACGGGACAGACGCGGCACCTAAGTACAGTATTCACTTGGTGCAATAATCTCGAGGTATCGTAATAAAATTTTTCTGCACACAATCGCGTCTGAGGGGATAAAGCGCAGAAAAAAGGTAATTTCAAGAGAGTTAGGAAAACGAGCTCAATCTCTGTAGGGGTCGTCGTCTCTTAGCAGTAATTTCGAGATTTCGTCGTGGAATTCATCTTCGAATAGACGGATGAAAGTGTGCCGCGGCCAATGGCTGTAGGGAGATAGGAGAGGAGAAGGAAGACTACTGCTGCTGTTGGAGCAACGAGAGGAGACAGATTTCATTCAATTTTAGTTATTTCGAGAGCGGCGGTCTTTTTGCTCTGCAGCAGGAATTTATCGGTTAAAGTGTCGTTGTAGCGATGACTAAATGTAACGCGGTTAAGCGCAGCTTTTTCGTCTGTTATATCTTCATTTCGACCGAGTGTTTCTTTCGAGAGGACGAGCAGCGAGATGATGAAATTGCTGGGCGGATTTTTGGGCATAAAAATTTTACTGCTACGAATTAGTTACGAGCAATGAATTAGTGCGTTATTGATTGGAGTCGGTCGAGCTTGTAAGATTTGATGTTATCACTGGTGGAGATATTGCGCCCAATCGTAAACTTTACAAATAGCACACACGGTTAATATTACATATAGATTCAACTTGTATTAGAAATACAGAAGACTCAAAAACAAAAGAGTTTGAAATTACGGCACTATACAACGGCTCTAAAGCAACAATAAACTCGCAGACCAGCCGATGTTATCCTTTACGTTCCACCGTCAAACACGCGCTAAATTAAAACGCCGAGATATCGTAGAGCCAAGAAACTTTTGCAAAGTCCAAAGTCAAAGATAAATAAAAGGTGAGCGCGTATCGCGAAAGGTGGAGCGGCTCTCCGGCAAAAACCCAAACGAGTAAGCTTGCGCGCACGAGCTATACGTATATACCACCGAAGAAAAGAAATTCCAGAGCCAAATCGGCCGGAGGCAATGTTCCTCTCCAGTATATGTACTACAAGGCGCTCCGGTAGCCGTATACCGAGTTTAACAATTTTCAGAGTGCGCGCGCGCGTGAGGGACTTGCCAGAAAGTCCTGCCAAGCTCTGCGACAACGGCGCGTGCTATATACATCGAATATAGCATAGGTATCTGTATATATAAAGTCCACGGAATTCGGCCGGGAATTTCACGGGGAGATTTAAGGCGCACCGGGGGAGCATCGCCTCTCACCTAAATCAAAAATCGAGGGGGGGGGGGCAGGCGGTGGCGCAGATGAAAATGCTTTTTTCGGGGGAAGGCCAGGCGGAGCACACGTGTCCAATGAAAAGCCGGCCGATGATAAATGCGAGGGACTGGATTGCGCGCTCGAGAGCGAGTGTTCGACAAGCCGGGGTTACGCGCAATGCGGCGGGGAAAAATTAAACCGGTTCCAACGATTAATGATCGAGGAATGGCCGATTGCGGCTCAAATTTTCTCGGATATATGTCTGCATGAGTTGCCTGGGAGATGAGGGAGGATCCAAATTAATGAATTATCCTCCTTGGAGTCGGGCGGAGGACGAGTCTGCCAAAAAAGCTGCCGCGGGATTTTCTGGTTCGCCGTCGTATAGCTGTAGTAATCTCGCCAGAACACACAGTTTGAATATTTAAGAATGCAAAAACACAGTGCGCATGGGGGATTTCCTCGAGGCACAATTTTTCTCCGACGAGAGAGTTACGAAAGCTCGAGAATATTCCTCGAGCCGCGCGCTCGTGCTACCTCTCTCTTTTTCCATGCCAATTCAGTTCCATTAGCGTGAAATTGCGAGTTGGCTCCTTGCTTTGAACTCGTTAAATCACCTAAGAAAAAGTATCAGGGGTGAAGGGGGGAGAGAGAGAGAGAGAGAGAGAGAGAGAGAGAGAGAGAGAGAGAGAG
>QLSS01000085.1:546785-569053 GCA_024372645.1 Trichomalopsis sarcophagae
AGAGAGAGAGAGAGAGAGAGAGAGAGAGAGAGAGAGAGAGAGAGAGAAAGGGCTGCGCTGCCGTGAAAACGAGAAATCCTTAAACAAAGGGAATTAGGGGCATAAAAACGAAAATAAGAGTTATTCTTGTAAGAAGGGGTAAAAAGGTTAATCATAAAGAGATAGGTTTCACGAAAAGGTAGGATAACGGCACTTTTACAAGAAGAGCTTTTCCTGGTTTTCGTATAAAACTCATCAAAGTTCCGAATTCATCGAGAGAAATCGAATATACGCAAACAGAATTCTCCGAAAGAAAAGCTCACCTGTTGTTCCAAGAACGCGAATGAAGAAATAAATAAAATTCCGCGGAATCCACATCTATCCAGTCGATGAAACGCCAACAGTATGGTTGGAATATAGAAAGTCGACTCCCACGCGCAAACGGTGTATACACAGAAAAACACAGAGCACGAGAGCCTCTCGCAGAAGCATCGACGTCACAACGAAGTTTCGCGGCACACAAGCGTTGCAACCGCGGATTATTGCGTTTGTTATTCGCTTCGCATCATCCCCGTACTTTTACCTGCGGATAGCGAGACGTACGAACGAAAACGCCTGAATCCGCCGTGATTGGGCCATTTTCTCGAGTTGATCCGAATCGTTTTTCCTTTGAAGGGGCCGACTGTACCTACGGGCTAGCGTTTTTCTCCAGAGGATGCCGGTCTGAGACGGAGCAACGGTAATGTAACGTGATTTCGACTCGCTTCAGGCGTTTCTCCTTTATTTTTTCCGCTCTCCGTCCGGCTGAAGGTTTATGGTTCCTGTCTACGTGTATACGCGCGAGAGCTTCGTCGCTGGGCGAAACAGGATTCCGGCGGCACTTCGAGCTTTTTCAGCGCGCGGCGGAAACTATTTCGAAAAATGAAGTTTCGCGATTATCGAGTTGCCGCGGCCTCTTGAAATTTTTATGAGAAATCCGAGAAGTCGTCCTCAACGAGAGTTGTATACCATATAGCGTGTGCTTGTCGCCCATTACACGCCAGGAGTTTCGGGAATGTTGATTCGCGAATTTTTAATTAAAAAAGCTTCAAGAAAGCAGCGGTCCTTTATGCGCCGCGAGAGTAATTACACAGTTCTTTAATTACAGCGCGACGACAACGAGTCTGTTATTTAGGTCTTTGCAGAGAGCGCGTACACACACACGCGCGCTTCTCAACTAAATAACTCCGCGGAAGTCTTTTATTTTGACGCACTCGCGAGCTTCTACACGTGCATGCGCGCGCGAGCGATGCGAAATCAAAAGTCGTCCTTTCAGCCACGGAAAGCTTTTTAGCACAAAACCTCGAAATCTTTGGGACGCATTCAGTCCGAATGCCGGTGAAAGCAGGAGAAGAAACACAATTTTCAAATCGAAAATTTTATTACCACCGAAGAGACTCTCGCGCGAGCTTCTTCGTCAGACCTGAGCGTAATCTGAAACATTCGCAGCCGGCGGACTACTGAGGGCGTAGACGAGACAGCCGTAGATCCCCAGGACGGCGACGATGGTAGCGAGTGTAAACACCGCCTCGTCGAATCCTGTCAAACATTATACAACTACAGCAGGGATATGTATTTTCGCGGCGGCGGTAAATGAAAAATCGCGAAAGAGACTTTAAATTGCATTTTGAGTCGTTTCTTGGTTTAGTCCACACGCGGCGAGGAAGAGCAGTCGGTGTTTTTTCTCCTTACTTCTTTTGATGTACGCCGAGGATGAACACTCGACCGCGCATAAAATGCAAATTAAAAATGCGCGGAGGGTAAAATGAATGAATTACTTTCTTTCCTCGCGGCAGCGTCGTCCTCGTCGTCGTTGCTTTCCCGTCTCGCTGCTGGCCGTCTGTTCGAAATCTCCTCGTCGTCGCACTCCAAATCCGGGCTGCAGTATTTTCCCTTGCATTGTTCTCCTGGCACGAATGAAAGTGAGGATTGTGTATTTGGCCGCGGCGTTTTTATTTATCACGGCTTCATCGAGGAAGCTTTCAAGACGTATACCCTCTTTCTCTCCCTCTGTCTCCCCAGCTACTTCCATTTTCGCTGAATTCTTAATAAGCGCGCAGCGAGATGCGTGATTGCCTGTGTTTTGTTTTCTATTTCCGCGAATGAATGGAAAAAGTAGTGTGTCGAGGCTGCCTACTTTGTCCGGTCGGAAAAAGCTCGCGATTCGCTTGCAAAATTGCGGGCGATGAATCAGGCTTCGAAACTTTTGTTTTCGATGTATTTCCTATGTACGCGAGGTAATTCATATGCGCTCAGAGCCTCGCGGGATATCTCGTCCTTATCGCGGAAACGTTGAACTTTGCAAAGTTGCCAGATGCATCACCGGCGTATTATCTATTATCATAATCAGTTTTATACGGCGCGCCATCGATCAAGCGCGCGCGCTCACCGCGATAACCCGGCAGGCCGTGCCTTCGATCGATCGTCGTTTGAATTGATAACCGCGCCGCGTCGAGACAATGTTTCGATGGAAAATTTAGCATCGCGCATCTATATCAGCCGCCGCTCTGAAGGTATAAACGAACGTCTAATGGAATATATAGTCGGAGAGGGTCGCTGACATCAATCTGCATCGGGCGAATCACTCACTCGACATGGCTCTCCGTGTTTCGATCTCTCTCTTCGCGTCGAACTTCTCCGTACAGTTAATCCCCGGTTGATTCGCTCCCAGGGGCTAATTCGTCACCCATGACTCGTCGCTAGTGGTATATACGGAGGAGGACGAAAAATCTACGGTGACTCTGCGGTCTCTTCTGGTGTGCTGTTTCCGTCGACCGTTTCCGCTGTCGATGTGGGCGTCGGCACTGCTTCCTCCTGCGGAGTTTCGACGACTAATTGTTCCGTCGGTTCCGGCGACTGCTGTTGATTGGCGACGGTGACTTTGGCACACGCGGCTAGACAACAGCAACCGCCACCGGCTTCTTGGAGTAGTTCGAAGTTTTTCTGGCCTTTCATCGAAATATTCAATTACTCAACTCTTCTGTAAGCGTAATCAATACAGCAATACGAAGTTTTTTTTTCAATGCTTTAATATTACAACGAACGAATCGTTTCAAGTTTATCAAACAAACAATTAAGACTACGGGAATAACGATGCTAAAAACACAAAAAATGTGAAAATAAATAGTTAATTTTTCTAATCACATTTCATAACTTTCCAAGCATATTAATCCGTTTTATCATTACTTTGCATAAAACTACAGCGAGATACATAATCGAGTAGATCGTGCAAAATTTATCTCCCGTACACCGTTCCGAGCGAATATGGCACGTTCCAATCGAGCGGAAAGCTTTCTCCTTCGCGCGTGTATACGTATACGGCAAAAAGAGCTTGCAGCAGAGGCAAATTCTCAAAAGCGGCATCTGCTCGCTACGTACGCGAGAGGCTACCTATATATAATACATGGAACATAAGGATGAACTAGAGCACACCTTTGGCAGCCGCAGCTCGTGCTTGCGCTCGAAGGAAGGCGTCGCGCTTGCAGTTGTCCTCCTTGGTACAGCCGATCGGTTGCATTTTTCAAAGCGTCGAGCTTCGCCGGACCCGTTTCCTGTATTCGTTCGAACCCGCATGAGCTTGTGGAATGTATATGGATGTGCTCGGATGGAAGAAATGTTTCTTTCGTTTGAGGCGCGTGTATGATCGATCGAGATGAAATTCCGCGATGCTCCGAAAGAAAACGCCATCGATATAGCAAAATATTCCAAGTACTGGATTTATATTATTCTACGCAAATGCACCGTCGTAAAAACAGGCCAGGATAAAGTCGCTGAAAAAAGTTGAATTTCATATGGTAGTCGATTCATTTCGCTCAACCGAAGAGAACCATCAGCGAAAGCCGTAGGAAAATGATCCCGAGTAAAGTTTCTTGCGCACAAGCTCGGAGCGACGACGGCTCAACGTCGCAGAGACGGATAAATTTCGCAAATCTCTCGCTCAGGAAAAAGCGACTGCAGCGGCGGCGAAGCTATGAAAAACCTGGAGACTGCCACTTGGCCTAAACTGCTCGACGCGGAAAATTCCCCGAGAAAGAGAGAAGGAGGAGCTCGCTGAGAAGGTTTTAGCGCTGTATATACAAGGCGGGGGTGTTTTTCTAAACCGTCAATTTTAAAAGCGAAACTTTAAAAGACAGCTCGATTCATGTAGTCTGGATGGTATTGACAAATATTATAAAATAAAATTATTGTCTAGATTTCTGTATAGATCATGCTTTATTTAGATTTTCAGAAGTTCTAAAATACGCGGTGTAAACCGTTTGTTAAAAATAAATAGACGTGAAATTCAAAGCCGTTATACAAAGGCATAAAACGCGCACAAATCATTCCGACTTGTCTCGGGAGAAATTATCGTCATCCCCGCGATACTACATAAATCGCGATTACACCGAGCCCTCCACGGATACTCTCTCCCTGTGGCAGACGTTAAAGAATAATCTCAGCGTATCCCTTTCACAAACTTCGCTGCGAAATTCTCTACAAACCTCTTCGCCTCCCGTCTTTTATCACCCCAATCCTTTCGCATAATACGCGGCCCGCGTAAAATATTAACCGCCGATATATCAACCTTATACACAGCCCCAGTATAACCCGCGCGCTTTAATCGCGAATTATTTTCTTATCTCCCCGGCCAAAGTAAAAAGACGAGGAGAGAGAGTGGGAGCAGCCACGTTCTTCCGCTCGCCCGAGCGCGCCTTCTAATCGTTAATCAAGCCAAAGTCATTAGTGCGCGACGTATCTTTCTCTCTTGCTCTCTCTCTCTCTCTCTCTCTCTCTCTCTCTCTCTCTCTCTCTCTCTCTCTCTCTCTCTCTCTCTGTTCTTCCTTTCCTTTCTTTTCGTGCACAGTTTTTCCATCAGCGCCGTTACTCGGCCGACGGGCGCCTACGCGTTTTTTTTCTCATCTTCCCCGCGCTAAGGGACGACGCGCCGCATCGATTTGCCGTGAATCATTCTTTTGAGAAATAGACGATCCGCGAAAAGGAGACCCGCGCGAGAGGGAAAGAGAGTCCGATGTGGTGTTTTTTCCTACGCTGGGGGAGGATCGAGCGGCTAGAGGAGCGTGAAGGTGACCGAAAGAAAATATTGGGGGTTATTGTATCGGAATATCTGTTGTCCGGGGCTTGGGGGAATTAAATTGATAATTTATAGAGTTTTTTAAGTGGACCATAAAATAAATCGGTCTATGGATTTTGTTAATGATTTCGTATGTGGTTTGGTTTTCAAGTATTTTGTGAAGTGAAAAGAACTGGTTTAGTCTCTATCTTATTCAAATTATGAATCACATCGGAACATCTAAAATGGCATCGAGAAAAGAAAGAGGAAGAAAAGAATAACACACGCAGTAGAATTGAAACGTCAAGTGGAATAAATTACATGCATTACGAACGCTCTCTTTCCACCGATACGATAATGAACGAGAGGATGGAAATCTGTCCGACTCTTTTTGCAAAAGAAAAAAACAATCAATCGAGTACCTTCTGCACGTGCACAGCTATCAGTAGCTCGTGAACGATACGATCGTCCTCGGTGTAGACTTAATTTATCCATACACTTTGTCATTTAATTATACTCATTTGTAGAAGTGAGACAAAAACCATTCGATTGCACAGCCGCGTGTATTCGAGGTTACGAACGAGTATAAAATGCCATATCGAAGCAAAAGATGTCCACTGAATCAAAAATTCACTTACGGATGTCCAGCGCTTTTTTTTCCTCAAACTAGTGAACAAAGGGCTAGTCGATACACGTGAATTTTTTGAATTTTCAAATTCTTCACACGTAAAACGGAATTTTGCTGATGAACAGTTAGGCAGAATCGAATTTGGACACGTAGAACGACGCGATGAAACTGATATGAACGTGTGTACACACACACGTGTGAGAGAGGGAGTCGATGCTCGTTTTTTCCGAACGCGCGCGAAGTTGCCAGCTTTTTTAAACAGAGCAATATTCCCGCGTGTAGCGCACCGTTTTATTTTTCATTCGTGTGAAACACGCCGACGCTGTCGAGAGGCGAACCAATATTATTCGCGAAACTCATCGGGCGCAGCTTATTAACGACATTGTGTGCTCAAATATCGATGCATGTCGAAGGTGCTTGAAGCCGCGACTATAGATGCGCTTTGGTGTAGATTATCAATATTGATGAAAATATCAATTGTGAAACTCTGTGTAAGCGATAATAAAAATGAAAGAGTATATCGTAGCCGTGAGCAACGATCCCAATTCGACGAAAATTTTGTAGCTGAATAGAAGGAATTTGATATGGCTAGTTTTTTTTTTTTTTTTAAACCTGACAAAAATGGTTGTTTGGACATAGAGTTATATGCTTTTAAAACAATGTCGCTTGACACAATCTCAAATGTTCATTCCTTCACTCTTTCTCTCTGTACATCGCGCAGTAAAACGGCGTCACAGAATATCAGCAGCTATACTGCTGCATCATTAACATCAGTCCGGCAAAGTGCGCGAACTCTACTCGAAGGACCGAACGCAAGAGCAGTATCAACTCCGCTATGCTGCCCGAATGCACGTATACCTGTACACAGGCACATACACTTACATACAGCAAGCGCGTGCGGTATCAACAGGACAAACAGCCCCGCGGCAACGGCGTATTCGATCGAGAAACGGCACTAGTAGCGCCAGCCGCAATGTACCTAATACCTACTAACGTCGGTTTCCGGCTTTGGTTTGACGTTCTGCGGGAATGCGCTTTCTCCGCAATTACGGCTGTATTAATTGAATCGTCCTATAGCCTGCACCTATACTCGGGCTTGCGCGTTTGATAAGTTATAATTAAGCTGAGCACTATACCCGCAGCAGCACGCGCCCGTTATATACAATTGCGCCTCGTATGTGCACATCCGAGGGTATTGGCTTCGTGCGTATAACGATCCATCGTCGGCATTCTCTTCTCGTTTCATTTTTGTTTCTCGAGTCACGGCGTTTATTCTTCGCGCGACAGCGAGAACAGTTCGCTATAGTATAGAGGTACGCCGAGCTTTCGCGAAGAAGCTCTTACTTTTTCAGCGGCTGCATCTGCATCAGATTTGCACAGGGCCGCATGTATAAATCTCGAGTGAATTCCATTTCCAGCTATGCTCTCAGCTCTCGCTGCGCAGATATAAAGCGCGAACGGGTGGAGAGAGAGAGAGAGAGAGAGAGGGGGGGGGGGGGGGGGAGAGATGTAGCTATGGAAGGAGCCACCGAGGGAGAAGAGAAACAAATGCGACTAGAAATAGAATCAAAAGAGCGGAATATTACATGCTCCATAAAATACCGAGTGGCTTTACACGCGACTTTATAATTCAAAGCGGAAGAATTTATGGAAATGATGAAGAGGTCGAACGACGAAGGTGACGCGCATGTGCCGCTTTATTTACTAGTGATTATATCGTTCGAAAAGATTTTAAGCTTTTATGAATTTCACCTAGTAATTTGACGAAATCATTTAAAAATACAAATTACAGATGGAAAAACGGCCTAGGATTAATCTGTAGTTCCTGCAAGCTCTGAGGCTGTGTGAGCGAGCTTGCGACTGTTAGCCACGTGTTGGGCAGTTCTACGGTTTTCTATCATCACACAATTATCTTCTCAGTTGTCACATTGGGAGCACAGGGAAGTCTCGAGAGCAGAATCTCATAATCGCAACCAACAGCGCTATCATATGCGTGCGGGTTTCCTGTTAGAGAGCCGTGGTATGTTCGATGAGGGATGTGATAGTCTTCTGTTTCTGCGAAATTAATTCAAGCGTCTTACTCATTCAACTCGAAGTATTCATAAAATTAGCCTTCTATGCAAAAAAGAGAGCGAGAAAGACACTCAATACTGCAGCTCGCATACATTATTCAAGTTCGAAGCCCCTCCGCTCGTCCGAGCAAAGCAGCAACCGCACGTCGATCGCCTAATCTAACAGATACGCCTATAGACACATCACAAAGCTTGCATCCAGCCGCTCATAAAAAATTCTCCCTCTCCTCTCGACTTATGCATACGTACACACGTTTCTCTCTTTCTCTCGAATTTTTCTTTTTGTTCTTCTTAATGCGGCTTTTTCGCCTCTGCCGGCACGCTGCGTCACGCGAGCTTTTTATTTTCGAGAGATCCCGGTATGCGGGTCGCGCGCAGCACGAGTCTATTGGATTAGAAGGGATGATTTGTTATTTATGAGCCTGCGGGAAGCGCGTAAGCGGATTGAGCCTCGCCGGAATTAGTTAGTCGAGCAAATCTCCAAGGAAAAATTTCACCGCGCGTCCGCTCTGCGCGTGCTACTATAGATGAGGATTCCGAATTTTCTGCTTTTGAGCGAAGCTAGGAGTTTGAAGAGTTTCGAAAATGTTGCGCAGTGAGAGCGAACGAATGTTTAATGAATGCATTCGCATAGACACTTTAGCGGTCCGTCTGACCATTTACGGACGTTTCTACTGTGAGTCGTACCTCTGAACACACGAACGAAGCTTTCCCAGTCCACCTGAAATCTTTGGTTTAAAAAAGCACAGTCATCGAGAACAAAATGCAAATGCGTTTCTCGCAAATCCCCGCGAGCACGAATCATCGCGCACGAGCAAAATATAATCTTGCATAATAGGAGAGAGCTGCGCGTATAGCACGCGGCTTTATTAATATATACGCCGGTTCCTCGCTGCGAGTATTCTATTCCCGAAACAACTCAACCGGCTGGAACAACGGAGAGCTTGCGGTTCGCTGCTGCCTTGTTCGCCTAATTTCGTGGAATCAACCCGGGCGCGGCGAGCATCGCCGAGAGTACTTGACTCTCTCTCCCCCGCGTTGAAAGTACATTGGCGCTCGAGTCTTCGGGCTTGTCTTTCCGAGAAGGTATATGCGCCGCCGTTTGTTCGCTCGAGACTCTATGGTGTATAGTAATTGCGAGTGCTCTACGCGGCTGTAATAAACGCTGAATGTGAGCTCTCATACTCTTGATGATTTCCACGGCTTAATTTTACTACCTTATAATGACATGGCGTCGCGATGATACTCGTTTCGTTACACTGTTATATTACAACATCGCTAACGGAAGATACTCCATCGTTAATTAATTGCAGCGAGCGAAAATGAAAGAGCGAAATAAAAAGGCTGCGGCGTGGGATGAAATGTAAGAGGCTATTGTTTCCAGTACAACAATAATCGGATATATCGTCGACAGCGGAGCAAACAGAGAATTGAATTACATTCATAGCGTCGGCGGTTCGTTCTTCTCCTTCATTATCGTTACGCGTAACTACACGTGCGACGAAAGCTGCAGAGAATGACGAGGTGACGGACGCGCGTATACACCGCGCGCATATGTAAACAAGCGACGAGTTGTACGATTGCGCGAGAAAAAAATTAGATTAGCGCGTACTCCGCGAAAATGCATGGAATAAAGTATAATGCGTCCCGTCCAAATGAACGCGACTTTCTCGTATACGCAGGGCCGAATTTAATTAACGCAAGGGGAATAATTCTATCGAGCTTTTTTCCTACCTCTCATCCCGGGGGGTGTCTCGTTAAAATGATTGTCGTCGTGGATTAGGGATTCAAGAGTATTATGCGTCCATATATCCATACTTGCGCCAGGTAACAAAAATGAAGCTTTCCTTTCCACTCAACAGGTGACCGCATCCGGTCAAAAATCAGTTTCCTTCGATCCCGTCGAGCTTATTCCAGCACCTCTCGTCGTTTGGTCCCACCTCGTTATTCGCAACTTGTCTGAGCGCTTCCAATTATCCTAAGTAATCTAGTGAAGCTCGAGAGGAAACTGCTGTGCCCGACTGCCTAATAACGCGCTCTCTCATTCCGGGTCTACAATTCAGAGCGGCGTCCGCTCGCGTCGCGTAAGTTCATCCTAAAATCTTGCAGACTGCGACGACGGCGGTCTAAGAGGTCTATGTACGGCGAAGCTCTTAGCGGCGCGTCCGCGCACCCACTTTGAAGGCGACATAACTTGATAAAGCGCCCGCGGAAATCCCACTGCGAGCAGGCTATACTCTCTCTCTCTCTCTCTCTCTCTCTCTCTCTCGCGCGCGCACACACTTTGTTGTTGGATAAATATTTCAGTTAAGCGCGAGCAAAGATTGCCGCCGGTATTATCAACTATGGCGTGCGCTGAGGTCTCGCTTTGTTCGCTACTTTGTATACTGGTTTTGAGCGACCGGTTGTTCATTTATTCACAGCGAATGAATAATCGGCTTGAATATTGCTTCGGTTGGCATAGGAAGAGAGAGAGAGAGAGAGAGAGAGAGAGAGAGAGAGAGAGAGAGAGAATATCGGGTGCTATACACGACGCACTATGAAACGGTGGAATATTCGATGGGGTTGGATTTTTTCTGCATATTTTCGGTAGAATATTTATAGTCGCGGTGCCGAGAACTAGAGGTTTTCCCCATACTGCAGTGTGTGTCAAGAGCATCGACGAGGATACTCGGTAATGGGACAAGTGCTATAGCTGTATATAGAAAGCCTTTTCGAAACTAATTCTAAGTTGGGGCAGCATCGACAGCCGCAGTAAACATTGGGTATTGGAGCGTATGCCTGTGTGTTATAGCAGCGAGAAGATAAACGCCAAACGTCATCGAAGCTTCACGAGGGTACTCGTATGGAGAAGGGACACGCGGTCCTCCGCAGCTACGATGAGCATCAACATCGGTATAATCAAACGACTGTGCACTCCGATGTTTGTGTATCGGAGTTTCGAGCGTAATTTGCTTTAGGAGTTTCTGTGTGTGTATAAGCAACTGACGGCTACACTACGTGTACAGGGTGGATTTCTTATTATTGAATAAATTGCAAGTTACACATTTCACTTTGCCGAATCGGAGTTCTTAACAAATTATGTGGGTGTTGTATAAATACAACGTGCAATAGCAACCGTTATTGGATTCCACGTGGATTGACTTTACAAAGAGTTGAGTAACTCACAGCAAGAGGCTTCCTCGTTAAAATATATAACATCATTAAATTTTTGCCTCAGCAATACAACAAAGCTTTCCAGCGACGAATCACCGAGAAGATAAAACTCTGCTTCCTTAATCAAACACGCAGAAAAAACTGCAGTCCCACTCGGCGCAAATCCGCACAGGAAAAATAAGTCCTAGACCCCATTAGCTTTCAATATGCACAGTCAAGCTTTTTCGCTCTTTCAGAACGCGCGCGGAGAAAGCGGAGACGCGAGAGAGTTAGTTCAGCGCTTCATTGGTACAGAGTAACGAGTCGATGATTTATGCGCAAATTTTCTCTCGTGAGAAAACGAACGCCAGTTCACAATCGTATAGCGAAAGCAAATTATACTCGTCGACTGCTCCCGATATTTTGTTACTTTGTTAAACTATTCTCTCGCTCTCGTATATCTACCTTTTTGTGATTATTATTCATAGCGCAATGGGGAGAATGCGAAGTATGGCCTTAGGATAAGTTCTGCGGTGCCGAGATTTGCCGAAGCTCGACGATTAATCAAATACCAAGCTGTGACGACGACGTTTTCAAAATGTCGCAAGTTCCATCCGAGGGTCGTGTAACGAACCGTAACCGAAGTCGTCGAAGCGACGTGAGCTTGGTTAGCACTTTCGAAAAACTAACACCGCTTGTTTAAACGTTTGTTCTAGCTCGAAGCTTTTCTCGTTAAACTCGTGCTCGATTTCCACAAAAAAGCTCACACTGGCCTATATCAGCTTGTAACCGACTTTCCCCCAACAAAAGTAAGCCGCCAACAAAGCTCCCGATAAGCGCAACACATCGCAACCTAATTCGGCAAGAACCCGCCGCAGAACAATCGCACGAAGCTCGCTCTTATTCATCGAAAAACGATCATTTCCACACACACCCCCTCAATTCTAGCTCTCCTCGAGAGTGAGAGAGCGATAGCTGCACGCGCTTATTGTGTACGAGCAGCCGCAATTATAGCAGCTCCCGAGTAGTGCAGTTCTCTCTAACGGCATCCAGGAATACACACGACGACGACGAAAACGACGAAGGAGTATTATATAGCAACGGCAGTAGCAGCCGGAGTGGAAGCGGCTCTGAAATTAATCTCGCTTTGCGCCAGCCAGCCAGCGCATACTCAAGGCGTCGTGCTTGATAAGTAATTACTGATTAATGGCGCAAGCTTCTTCCCCCCCTGTTGCGGCAGCGCAGCTTACCATATGGCTTATCGTCCATAAGCTCGTTACATTGTCAGCGCTCCTGAGCATATTTCAATGTATACGTAGGCAGGTGTTGCTAATGCGAGAAACGTGTGGTGACTGATCGCCGTCTTCAGTGCTGTCTTACCAAACGCGGACTTAACTACTTGCAGCGTCATTACAGAGGGTCTTTGTTTGGAGCAGAAATAACTGAACGGAATTAAAAATCTGAAAAAATCGACTTCATTCAAAGTCTCATCAAGAATCAACCCGAATAACTCAAAAGGAATAATAAAACCGGAGGATATAGCTGCGGGCCTCGATATATCCTTTGCCGCGCGCGAACGAAAATTCGAGCTGCACGCTGGTCACTCGCTCTCTATACGTATACACATCCCGGGCATTGAGCCGATGCAGATCCGCATCTGGGTTCGCGCTGGGCGGACGGCTGAAGGAAGCGTTAGTTTCGCGTGCCTAGGCTCCAGCGCTCCGTGGGTAACGCTAATGACGGATAATCCAGTCGGCTTAGCCGCGCACGTCCCGTGTCGCACCGCGCGCGCGCGCGCGCGCGTAGAGAGAGTGTATAAGGCCGCGCGCGACTCTCTAACCGTGCAAAGCGCGGCCAAAGTGAATTATTTCCGGGAATAATTTTAAACAAATCATTGATGCTATTCCAGCCTGGCTTTGCGAAGAGACGATTCGTATAAAGTATCTCTTTGTACGCTGCGTATCGAGTAAAGAGCTCTGTTATACAGCTATCTTGAAAATCATTTTTCTATTAGCCCAGCAGGATATTCTCGCAACTTCAGCAGAACCCGCGTTTTTTGCCAGTCTCTATCGCAAGCCGAGGGAAGATCGTAGCTCTGCTGGCTGAGCTACTTTTGCGCTGCGGCCGCTCGATTTTTCCGGCTCGCAAAAATTCGTCTTTTAAATCATCCGGGATTGTAATCTCAAAAAACCTAAATGAACACGAATCTTTTCACTGTATACTCCCGCAGCTATTCTATAGGGTTCCATTGTTACTCGACTAATTTCGCGTCGAACCAGTTTCAAGCTTGAAAAACAAATTCACATGCGCATTCATGCCAAGCCGTCGGGCCGGTCAGCTTAAAAGCGTAAGCTTTTAACTTCTTTCCAGAAAGTCTGAATGAAAAATTCCAAACACAAGCGCCAGTGTGACTCGTAAACAGCGCACAGCTGCGCTCACGCTCATCAGTCAAAAGCTCTGTATACGCGAGGCCTCGTGTATGCTTGCGCGAACGCGACATTCCACGAGCTTTTATTGCCGCGCGTTTGCGCCTCATTAACGCTCGGCGCGCGAATTAACGACGAGGACGCTTTTTAGTGGAGTAGCTTACGTGTATACGTAGTGGTTTGCGGCCTCGTGATCGATGAATTTACTAAGCTACTTAGGCTCGTGGTTTTATTTTTTATTGTTATTCTCGGAAAGCACGTTGATTATTCTCCGCGAACACGTTTACGTCAAACTTTCAGGAAAGGAAACAAAAGAAAGCGATCTAAATTGCGAAAATGAAAATTTATTATAATAGAGTGATAGCTCTATTATAATAAAAGAAAGGCTTTTCGAAATTAAGGTACTTTCGACAAAACAGCTTTGGTAATAAATCCCACGCGCGATTCGGCGATGGATGAATTATTCTTTAAAGCTTAAAGTAGTATTCAGCCAAGGGTCATTGACACAGAGGTAAATAAAACATTTGCATTCGAGCAACGAACTCGACGAGATGATGATGAAGAAGAAGAAGAAGAAGAAGGAGAAGAAGAAGAAGACGACGAAGACGAATAAATAGCTGCAGCTATGGGTGATTACTGAGAGAGACGCCGGTAGACAGAAACCCATTTTTGTAGATAGAGAGCAATGAGCTCTTATTCTCAGAACTTATTCTAGCTTCTATACATCTACGTACACGCACGCACAAAGACGAAATAGAGACGGAAAGGTAGACGACTGTAATAAGGACAACGGACACATCGACCTCTCGCGTGTTCCGAATTTCTTACACTGCATGAACGGCCGGCCCTTCAGCGCCTCATCATCAAACGTCGAATATCGAAAGGCTCTTTTTTCCCCTCCCCTTTTATTATCTCTGTACATGGTCCTGCCTGTTCGCGATGGTAATTAAAGTACATCATACGCGCGCGCCAAGGCGGCTTTTGTCGATTAGCCGCGCACAAAGAATCTTCATAAATTCAACAATGCTTCAATTACCGCTCGTCCTTTTGTGGCCGGCGCTCGAGTGGATTACGCTCCTTGCGCTTTAATTAATATTAAAATTGAATTTACCCTGTGTGACCGGGACGTGTACGGAAAATCTCCGCTAAGACTGTTATATGAGCGGTTCTGTACGGGAAGTCGGCTCTGTCCGAAAATTGAAACTCTACTTTCATAGCGTGCTCGTAGGGTCAGGTTATTATTCGTCCTGGCATTTTTCCGATAAGCTAGTTTATGAACTAATCACCAGAAACTATTTAATGAAAATTAGTTTACAGTCGGTTATTTTCTACGCGAATAAAGAAAAAATAAATCATTTTCGAAACTAGCTGAAATTTCGAGAAGGTCTTGATGCCCTGATTAATAAACTGGTTAGTAGTTAACTTTCTGTTATTTCAACAATCTCTCAGCGTGCAGTTGCCGCGTGTAATTGGAAAAGTCGATACATTTTATGAATCGAAAGCCGATACGCCGGCGTGCGGTGCAATAGCTTGAGTTTCTAACTGCTCGGAATTTGATTCTAACAAAGTCGATGCCTCTATACCCCCCGCGCTATGGCTGTAATTAAATTATCGATTTTTCGACGAACGATACATCCCGATACTCGATCCCCGACTTCGTTCGTCACATTTTTTCCAGCCTCGGCGTACAGATTCGATACGGCCAAAAGTTTGAAACGAAAAAAAATCTAATCAAGTTTGACGAAATATTTTAAGGATATACGTATACCGTTGCTGCAATGGACGCGAAAGTGGCGTCGCTGGGTTTTTAAAAACAGAGAAATTCAATTACTCCTTGCATTCCCCGAACCTCGAGAAAGTTCGTTATGTAGTCGCGCAGTCGTCGCACTCTTGACTCAGCTCGACATACCGCACTATTCAAACTATCGCCACTCGCGGTTTGGAAACGCCACTATATTATCCTCTCTCGGCACCGCGAACTTTTGCGCGAATTTCAACAGCTATTCTCAAACGTCTGGAACGTTATTAGTTCCAAGAGTCTCCGCGTTCGCCTAATGATATTCCAGCCGCCGGAAAGTAATTAACTCAATGTCGAGCGTTCGCGTTTCAAGAAACAACGATTTGGCAAAGAGTTCGATGCCTTTTGCACAGAGAAGCTGCAGTCGGATCATTAAAACAAACAAAACTCATCGCGACGCTCCATCTAGACAGAAAAAGAACGAGGAGAGCTGCGAGAGGGTTGAAAAACAAATACAGCGACCGAAGTTTCCGAGTGCAAAAAATGACGGGGTACGGGCGAGAGCGGAAAAAAGCTACTGGCCGTTATATAACTGCAGCGAGAGAGAGAGAGAGAGAGAGAGGCAGCAGCTTTCAGTCCTATCTTCACGCCTCGGCGGGCGCCAAGCGCTCGCAAACAAAGCTCCGGCAGAGCGAGCGCGCGGACTCTCGCCTCCTTTTCGCTCGTCCGTGAATGCCTGTTTGAATTTCGGCCGGGCGTCGGTGCGCGAACGGGAGCGACGATAATTACGCAAGACACCTACTTTTTGCCTTCTCTCTCTCTCTCTCTCGCTCATTTAACGGTATGTATATATACTTTTGGCATGGGTCCGTGAGATACATAGCTCCGTGGCGCTGTTTTTTTTCCGACGCCGAAGAGCAGAAAAGTAACGACTGGCTTAGCGGAGAAATTGGGTCCGAGAACGGATGCAAAGACTGCGAGATGTCGAGAAAGATTGGAGATAAGCACGATTGAAAAAGGGACGAAGGAGTTTTCTCTCTTCACAACAATAGAGAAAAGCCTTCTTTCGCTTTCTTGAAAATGTTCACCATTGTTAATACTCACGAGAGTATTCTCGCGTAATTTGCGAAGAAAGGATAAATAATTAAAACACAAATAATCTCAGAAAAAATAAAAAACTATATTCAATAAAATTTGCGAAGCGCACTGCTCGGAGTTCAGCTCTCGACTGACCCGCCGCAACCGCCCTCTCAGACGATCGACGCTCGACCCCATCGCTAGTCGCCGATCGTTTTACAGTCGCTGAGAAATCCCAAATTTCCCTTCTCCATACTCATCCACACAAAACTATGAACAAAGTCGCTCAAAGCACTCGTTGTCGAAGCTGTCCCCACCGCCCGCGCTAATTCGATCCGCCATAAAACCCAAGCCCAACATCCGCGCCGCACAGCTCGGCTCAACAGCGCGGGCCCACGCTCGAGCCGATGCTATGCTGGCCAGATGCGCGTACTCGAGATTCGGATTCGAGCCTACGTACTTTTCTTACAAAGAAAAGCCATAAAACTCGAACCTGAAAACAGCGTGGTCTCACGTGCGCGGTACAACTGGAACTTTGTCCTGCACACTCTCTGCAGTCGAAAAAATATACATAAATCGCGCGCTTGCCGTTCCCACATTTGTCCAGACCGAAGTCTGTGACGTAGGAAAAACTCAACGTATTGTCTCACGAGGAGAAAACCTGCCACTATCCGCGAACACTGTCAACCAAATATAACCCCACAAAATCTAAAATGCCTCCTTCGTACGAAAATGATGTCTGCCATCCCTCATTTCGATCGATCACATTCAACACACCTTCATTGAGTAAAACGTCATAAACAAAAGCAACGCCCGACGCGGCCGTTATACGAAGAAAAATCATCGCTCAGAGAAAGTGAGAGCTAGCGAGCGGCGTGCAAATTAAACGAGCTATCTCTGCGGAATAAAGTGGCCGTTCGCGCTGGCTGCAGGTTAATTGAAAACGAAATTATTTATCGTTGCGGCACTGCGCGCAAGAAACAGCCGCTGAGCGACAAAGGCGTCGCGGCTTCAATTAACGTTCGCTACTGCGGCCGCTCCAGCCCCCGGGCAGAATTACTTTCTGCATTTTTTAATATGCCGGGAGGAAAAACAGAGAGAAGTCGGAAATGCGTTGTGAGAGGGGTAAACGACATTGCGAGCTGCCAGAACAGAGTATAAAGCCGTAGAATTTTTTTCGGCGAAGAACGCATAGTCGTATCATATCGCACCTGGTAAATTGAGTAAAGGGAAATCCAATCGCAATAATCGTCCAGTACCTACTACACTCATCGCAAATCGAATATCGTGAGCGATCCGTCCACTTTGTTAATAACAAACTCGCGCACTCATAATTGTTAATCCCGCGAGAGAGCGGTTTAAAGTGCCTCATCATTTATAATTAATCACCGTATTTTAATCATCCGAAATTTCGATCGAGCCATTAAAACGTAAAAAATGACCAACGAGAGGGAGCACCGGGTCAAGCCCCATCAATCTCATTAAATTGCAAAAGAAGGGTGAAATCGATCAGCCGGCCTATTGGCGACTCGCGCGCATCGCGGCGCTCTCGGCTTGAGCGTACATAACTCATACGGCTGGAGCATGCATCAGAGACGGTAATCGGCGAAATCGAGCGGCTTGCACTGCGCTCGCGCGGGTTACACTAATCGGCTCTTCACACGTACGCGCGCCGCGTCCGAAAATGTGCGCCCTGGCCTCCTCTGGTAATTAACGGCTCGCCAGGCGTAAACGAGTTTGTTCGAGCTAATTAACTCGAGCCCCCGCTCATTCGTTCGGCTCCGTTGCGACCCCCCTCTCTGCAGCGCATGCATTCGCATATGTATATGTATACTTGTATACACAGGTACTGTGTGTGTGTGTGTGTATGCATCGAGAGCGCATCGCGCGACTGCATGCGGGGGACGCGTTGTTGTTATTATTATAGCTCTGCGACGTTATTAAAATCGGAAAATTTCAGCGCCGGAACGAAATCCACTTATGCTGGCGCTGCTGCAAATATTTGCCCAGGGAAAATCGCCTGTTAATACACCTGTGCGTTGGCGACCGGAGCGGCAAGTTCATTTTTGTCGGCTGGACGGCTGTTTAATCCGCCGCAGGCCTGAAGCGATAATGAATAGTTCTCGCGTACGCTTCGGAAGAGCTTTTGTTGTTATTCGAGTGCGGAGATTGCGCGACGTGTATTCTTTCGATTATACGCTCGCTTTATGAATCGACTAATTTTTAATCAATGAAAAATATCGCATAAGCCGCTCTATCGGCGAAAACGAGTGGACAGCTCGTATAACGCTGATGGGAAAAAAGACGGACCACACAGGTCGATGGCTCTCGGTCGCAAAGCTCTCCGATATACGAGGCGAGTCACTCATCCGCGTAAGAGATCTTCTCTCGTCTCGTCGACGTGCGGCTGTGAGTGCCGATGACGATCGGGCCGTCTCTCTCACACGTGTCTATATGGGCACATCGCAGGCAATCGTGGTGCGGTGCGCTGTGTGTATCGTAAAAGTCACTCACCCTGAAACTCCTTCCGGGCAGCGCTGACGGAAGTGACGATATTGGCCACGTGACCGAGTACCGTCGCGAAGAGCAGCAGGCCGAAGAGCAGCTGTGCTATCACGAACAGATACTCGCCCTTACTTCTCGGCCTAGAAAAAATTTCCTACTTCAGTAGAGCCTCTTCAGAGGGTAGTTTTACGTCTATCGTCGCGCGTTAGAGCGTCGTCAAAGTTTCAATTTTCTCTTTTTATCGAGTATAGGCAAAGAAGAAAACAGCCGTTTATAATTAGCTTAGTTTATCAAAAAGAAGTGGCTCGACTTATTAGTGAAACGCGATGCTATCGACGAGCTTCTTACTTTGCTTGCTTACATCTCTAACGATCCTCTTTGCACTCGTTTGCCGACGCAAGCTTTCTTTCCCGGCTAAAGGGGGATTCTCTTACACGCGTTAGCAGATATCCTTTGGTAATAAAAGAACTTTTCGATCGAATATTCGTCGCGCAAGTACTTTTAATTAGACGTCAGCTCGTTTAAAAATTCCAGCTCGCTTCTTCGAGAGCGCGTAATCGGATATCACAGTATGCGTACCTCGGCAGATCCCCAATAGTCGTGAGGGCCAAGGTGCACCAGTAGTAACTCTGCAGGTACTGCTTGACGACGTCCGCCGTCTCGGAGTCGCTGAATACCCAGTTCTTGCTCCCGAAACCGTTGTTCTTATAAATAATGTGATAGAGGCACCCGTTCCAGTGAAAGATCACCAGTAAGTAATGGATCAAGGACGTGGAGCGAAATAAATTCGGATAGTTCGTGTGTCGCTCGGTCCTGTCCATGAACGCCCAAAATCTGAAAGCGCGCGATGCGTTCGTTGTATTTGTTGCTTGATGATATAATGCATATACAATATAGCGCTTATACTCACCGGTAAATTTTAACGAGTCTAAAACTTCGCAGTATACTGTTAAATCCTATAGATAAGTATAAACAGTCGAGGGGCAGCAGGCACAGGCAGTCTATGTAAAAGGTGGTGCTGTTCATGTAGTGGGTGCGCAGCTTCGTCGCGTCGGTCTGCAGCACGCCATCCTCGAGGTAACCCGTACGGAAGTGGAAAACTATGTCCACCAGATAGAGGAAGTCCGACAGGTAGTCCAGGCAAAACCACACCACCAACGTCTCTCCTGCGCAGCAAAACAAAACATTTCACCTTCAGATACTCTGTTTTTATAAACACGCACAAATACAGCGATTCTGTCGCGTATAATACACGCGTAATCGATGAATTGGCAAATTGACAAGGCGAAAACGGGAACGAGAGCAGAGGGCGTTAATTCGGACTTCGCATTAAATAATTCGAGTGCGAAAATTACTCAATCGAAGCCCGCGTTTTATCCGGCCTCTCGGAAGGCACACAGCCAGAATAACGAGAGCGGTTTGAACAGCCTACTCTCCCTCCCTCTCTCCTTCCGACAATCAGCGGAATCCCGAGGAGAGAAAAGAGAGACGTAGACAGAATCGATAGTTAAGCTCCTCGTAATTCGACGATTCGAGAGGTGCCGCAAGCGCAGTCGAGCGTGACGCTGCTGTATACTAGCTTTCGCGATTGTATTTCCGGAGCAGCAGCAGAGCTTTCCTATACATATATGTATACACACGCGCGAGGCTTATACAGAGGGGGACTGACCGTTGATCTCCTGGAAGGCGAACCTGTAGATGATGACCCAGAAGTTGTAGAGGAAAGCCAACGAGACGACCATCGACCAGTAGTAGCAGAGTCGACCCGCCGGATCGAAGACGAACGACCAGTTGGGCGCACCTGTCCGAAAGCCTCGCGAGCCCGATTGGCCAGGGTAGCCCCGGCTGCCGCGTTGCTGTTGCTGCTGCTGGGCCGTGTAACGCCTGGAAGAGGTAGATTGTTAGATCGTTAGATTGTTTTTCAAACATTCTCCGGATGTGTATGCACGTAACGAAGCTATTCTGTTACAAGGGAGATTGGGAACACAAGAATTTCTCTAAGCAAGCGCTACACTCTCGTTAAATTGCATGAGATACACGGCTTTCCATTACTTGGACGATGCTATTGTCATAACTCTACTCACAACATCGAAAGTCATTGTAGATTAACAGATTATTATTTACTTACAAAAGCTTGATAGAGGAAAGTCGACGGTATTGGACCCCTCTGAAGGAAAAAGAAAGAGGTAACCTGTACGTCGATATATTTCTTTGCTGCCAATGAATATTACACGTACAAAAGCTTCAATAAATATGCAAACGCAATCTTTTAATCTATATATAGACGCATATATAGCGAAAGTAAAAAACGAGTAGCTTCGGAT
Organism: Trichomalopsis sarcophagae; assembly: GCA_024372645.1. Taxonomy (NCBI): domain Eukaryota; kingdom Metazoa; phylum Arthropoda; class Insecta; order Hymenoptera; family Pteromalidae; genus Trichomalopsis; species Trichomalopsis sarcophagae. The sequence continues at coordinate 567,759 of QLSS01000085.1, forward strand.
AAAGCTCTCTGCAGCTTTGCATAAAACAAAAAGTGTCGACCCGGCGTTTCGCTGGGAATTCAAATAAACCGAACACACAATGTCAGGTTTTATCGGGCCCTTTCGCAGTTGCAAGATCGGCTTATGTGCTCCTCGATAACTTTCCTCTATTCTGACTTGTATAAGTATGGCGAATCGAACCGATTTAGAGGCTATACCATCCATAATGTCTCTACTCAGCAAACGAATCTTCACGATAGCAGAAAAGAAAACCATAAAAGCTTAGCGAGTGCTTCACTATAGCGTTACACACAGCAGAGAATAAGAAAACGTCATGATCGCATGCAGGAGAGCGAACGCAGAGAAGTAAAAGCTTACGTTTCCGTGCCGTTGCAGCGGGTGTTGCCACCGAGATGGTTGATCGAGGCTGGCGTGTGAAGATGCGACGGCGTCGTCTCGTGTCCCGGCGTCGAGGTCGTGGACAGCGTCACGGCGTTCGGAAGCTTGAATCTGCCCCTCAGATGATCTTTGCGGCGGGACTTGCGACTCAGGTCCAGCTCGCTCGCCCCTCGATTCACGTATGCACCTTGCAGCGAATCCCGCGACGAGCTGAAGTACCGCTGGAGGACAGAGAAACGGGTCGAGATTTTTCTTAGCTCTCGTGGCACATATTACGTTGATTAATTTGAAACAGGAAGCTTTTTTGACTTGGAAAAGTTGTGTTCCAGAGACAGATTTAAAAGTAAGTGGTTCATTGTTTGAACCACCTTCCACACCCGTATCGAATTGTACTACTATGATACTCGTGACTTGAGTGAACTGATGCACAGCAGTGCGTGAAATAATGAGCCAACTGCATGAAGTCACGTGTATTGAAATATACTACTGTTTTGTGATTCTGGGTTGCCTGCAGGTACGTTGAATTTGGATCTCGTCATATTAAAAATAGATACAAAAGTACGCGTATTTCCTGCATAATTAGACAATAAAATTGGGTTGTTGAGCAAAACTTTTCCAGACTATTTTGTCGCGAACTTAACTGCAAAATTCGTGAATTAAAACTATGACGATTAATATTTCGAGCTTGCCCTGATCTTCCCAACGTAACGTATAGTACGTAAAATATTATGTATCATACAGATTTGTTATAGGTTAGCATACGTTCTAGCTTCCGACGGCTCTACTTGACCGTGAGAGATCCGATAGCGTGCACGATCAAAAACTGTGTAATTGTACGAAGTAAGTGTGTGAGACCCTGAGTTTCACGAAAGAGAGAGAGAGAGAGAGAGAGAGAGAGAGAGAGAGAGAGAGAGAGA
>QLSS01000085.1:571011-601037 GCA_024372645.1 Trichomalopsis sarcophagae
TCTCTCTCTCTCTCTCTCTCTCTCTCTCTCTCTCTCTCTCTCTCTCTGTATATAGCTCTGGCTAATTACACTGGCCTGATAATGAGATAGAAGATTTTCTTCTGTGCTTTTAGCGTTATACATATAACCCCCTGCCAGCTGCGCTGACCCAGTTTTCACATCAGCCGCGAGCGTGCGGAAATTGTCGCCCGTGAAAACGCCGGGCTCGACGACCCCGTTTTCTTGCGCGCTGCTCCGATTCAACGTCTCTTTCTTCCGCTGACTCTCGCGTTGCTATGTATTAGACGAGGGTTCGGCAATCGCACGTGGGAATACATTGCGTCTGGCGTATAAACCTCATACCTCCGCGTGAGCTTATGGTTAAACTCGAGTGGGCAATACGCAATTTAGTGCTCATTCGGTAAGGATGCGGCGACGGACTTTTTCGGAATGTATAGGAGGTAAAGTCGACGCACTCTTGATTAAACATATGATTCAAAAATCACAGGTATACTATTTCGCACATATAAACGTCGCAATCCATCAGTGTTCGCACAGACTTTCGGGGCTTTCGGGCGTATAGCGGCTGCAGTATTGCATTTCAAAAAACAAAGATAGATCGAAAGCTCTATCCGCCGCGCAAACCCAGGCGAAATAAAAGTGATACATCCGCACGAGGGCTTCGGAATGCATCTGATGGGCCGCGTGCGTATCCGGTTACTCTAATGTTCATTGTGCGTGTTTCGTTGCTGCTCTGATGCCAACGGACGAACGAGCGCAGAACGAATTTCGTTTCGTGTTTCCTCGCCGAAGCTCCGCTGAGATATAAGCATTTCGCGTGAGGGCATTGTTTCGCAGAGAAAAAATATCGAAAAATTTATCTACGAGGAATATAGTTTTTTTAGCGTGGAAATAACGGGAATTCGATGTCCCTGTATGTATGGGACTGGGTTTTAATAATATCCATTTCATTTTTCAAACGAACGATTGGAAAGAAAAATATGAAGATAAATATTTTTCAAAAATAGGAAACTTTATACACTGTTTTGAAAAGAAATCGTTGGGAAATTCGAATGATCGAATCGTCATAAAGTGTTAATGCTGCATTTTTCTCTCTTAAAGATCAAGCCGATCAATTACCAAGCCATAACTTCGACGACGAGACGGATCAAACGAAGCCAACTCGAAGAGCCAGGAACAAAAAATGGAGATGGAATCGGAAATTAGACGTGCGCATACAACACGACGCGTGAGCACGTAATCCTTCATTTGCATGCATACTCGGGGTGCTGATGAAATCGAGAAACTTGTAATCGAAGCGCCGAGTCTCGCTCTCTCATTAAGCGCGAATAATGCGAACTTGATTGAATATATCGTTCGAAGGCTCGTTAAGAACGGGCTGCAGCCTCGAGTGTCGCTTTTACGAAACTTTCGAGCATTAAGTCGTTGACGTTCGCGATATATATATATCACTTCATAATTCAAGTTTAAATGCTTCGCGAGCTTTTTATTATCCCGTTTACTACGGCCGACTACACACTGACATGATCTACTGATAGCCTAGCGCAGACGCATTCAGCACCTCCTGAATGGAAACAAAAAGTCGTAGTCGAAGCATTACGCGAACTATAGTACAACAGAGTCCGAAGAATCACTCAACTCTCGGGATCGCGCGCCAAAAGTTTCTCGCGAAAATGACACTGCGCGCGCGCACACACACACACACACAAAACGGACTACTGCGCAGCAAACTTCCTCGCTCGGACCTATTCATCTCAGCAGCAAAAATCCTCCATCACCGTCGCGAGAAAAGAATCGAAAAGTGCAGACGCTCCCTTATTCTCGTCGCAGCGGCTGCGCGTTCGAGCGAGGCACAAGCAGCGCAATTAAACTGTCCGAAAAGCCGTGATCCAGAGAGGGCTGAGAGGTGGTCGCGCGGCACTGCTTTTGTCGGTTTGGCCCGTCAAATAGCCCGATTTATTCAAGGGAACTCGCGAGCCTGTCAATGACGCGCCTTCAAAGCCCATTGCCCATTGTCTAGTTCCGCTGCGCACAGTCCACAGGACGAATTGTGTCCAACAGGAATTTGGAGCCTCGCGCTTGATGCGATTCAAAGAGAGCGAGCGCGAACGCCAATAAGCAATATTATTTACGGCTGCGGCTGATTTCCCGATATTGCAGGAGAGAGAGCTCCTTCTTGATTGCGAGGTCTGCAGGGAATTCGAAGGGATTGGATATGCTTAGAAAAGTCATGCTTGACATCGGTGGATATTCTACATTTAGAATTCCTAGAAATCGACGCACTATGTGATTGGAAAAGTTATATTTGCCTTTCGGAGAAACGGCACTGAAATGAAAAATACGAAGCGGTTCATCTGTTTCCATGATCGGCTTTCATTTTAATGCATCCGCGGCTGCATCATGGGCAATATAATATTGAGAATATTGGAAGAAATTTTAATCCACTGGAGCATGACCGTTGAATGGAGTGTGTGATTAAGAATCATTTCGCTTGTTCGCTAAGTTTATATTTATATAAATCCAAACTTCGCTTCGCTGGTGCTCATTATTTATATCTAAGTTGTTAAAAGTACTACCCGTCGTTCCAACGTGCCATGAACAATTTGTTAAAATCAAATCGTAATACTTTGAGAGGTTTAAAAGAAAGAACGCAACTGCAGCGGAGAAAAATTTTTTATCTAAGAAAGATTAATGGCGGGGAGAAACAAAGCCCCGAGTACTTCAAAATCTCGACGCAGACGATAAGGGGAAGTAGTCGAGTAAAAGCAACTGATTTAAATTCAAACGTCAAATTTATTCCAGCGCGAGCGCTTATCTCCGGCGTGCAATCTCTCTCTCTTTCTCTCTCCCTCCCTCTCTCTCTCTCTTTCTCTCTCTCTCTCTCTCTCTCTTTCTCTCTCTCTCTCTCTCTCTCTCTCTCTCTCTCTCTCGCAGCGGCATCTTTTTATATATACATACACACACACAGCTCTAAATCCTTGATACATCGCGCCGGCAAAACTGCTCCTCCGGCGCACGTCGAAAATAATGACGTCTGCGCTCGTTATCTTCGATTCTAGCCGATATACGTGCAGCCGAAGCCTCGGCATCTGCTGAATACCGAATTTCCCCAACGACGACGACGACGGGGACGAGGCGTGTTTTGCATGCGCACCAAGCTCACACGTGCCCCCTCTGGCTGCATCGCGCGCCGCCACGGGACCTGCACTGCAGCGCGCCGCCGGAGAAAGAGATTTGTCTCTCTCTCTCTCTCTCTCTCTCTCTCTCTCTCTCTCGTGTAACGCAGATGTTTCCTTTTTAGGGAAAACCGTACAAGCTCGAGTGCGCGATTTGGAATTGCAGATTGCGGCGATGGGAAGGGATTGATGGAAGCTGCAAAACCTGCCTTCGTTTGCTGATTTTTCGGTCATTGCGCGCGAACTCATTTATTTCGACACGTTCTATGCGTTTGCATTCCTGAAACGTGTATTAAAAACTTTGGACTTGTTGGCAAACATCCTACACTTTTGTTGTCACTTATTTAGAACTCGCCTCACGTACACAAGAGCTGCGTTATTAGTATGGTAATTTTCTTTTTAATGAAAGCCGCCATTAACGAAATTTTCGCAGCATCCTAGAGAGAGATTTGAATGAAAAATAAAATCTGAAGAGAGGATCAGAGGAAAAGTTCGCACGTACCGAGCTTATAAGAGTCCCGTGGATATTTTTATCAAGTGCAAGGAATTTTCTCCTCCCGAGTTTTAATATGATGTTGCACCTAGTATTAATTCAAACATAGAAGAATAATTTTTTATTTTGTACTTTTAGTGTGACGATTTTACGTTTAATTTTGTTTGATTACGATTATTCGCCTTAAATAAGCTTATTAAAATGAATGTAACAAAGGCGCTTTTTAATGACGATGGTTTCTGCCTTATTATAATTTTTAATAATTAGAATTATTGCAACACAATTTTTAACACTAAGCCTTTTAATTGCACAAAATCAACTAGTAGTCTCGAAGACACCCCTCCCACTATAAAGAAAGCTCGAGCCTACGCTTGGAAAAGAGAAATATGTTGATTCGTCCGCCTCTCTCGTGCTGGTAATTCAAAGTCGCAAGCGTGTATTTCTCGCAAGCTCGTTTCGGCCCCGCGCTCGGTAGAATCCTCGAGCTTGGACTGATTCAGTGCCTGGCTTCTTGAAAAGAGGAAGAAGCACAGCCAGAGAAAGGAGCATATAGTCAAGGACGAATATACTTAAAACTTTCCTGATTATTTCCGTCACCGTGATCTCTCACTGCTGTGGTGAACCGCCTTGTTCTCCCACTTAGCTTTCTCCCCCCTCATGTTTTGTGTCTATGTATAAATACGACTCGAGGGCATGCACCTTTCAACCGATGATATAATACTTCGCCGAGAATGAAAGGCTACTTCGCTTAATCGAACGCGAAAAGTAAACCGGCAGTCCATGGATAAAGACGTATGTCCCTTTGCATCTCGGGTGTTTTGCATGGTGCAAGCTTTGCCGTAATTCGGCACTGCGCACAAACGCTCGCGCTGCTTTTTTCGTACGCGCTCGCTCCCGTTTGTACGGAGCACAAAAGCTCGTCTTTTTTACGGGTGTAAATCGAAAGCTCTCGTTACACGTGCTCAGCTTCTCTTTTGCTATAAGCGGATGAATCGCCGTGTATGGAAGTAGAGAGCTTAATTGTAAATTCACGTCGAGAGCTTTTGAGTGTATAGAGAGCGGCCCTTAAAAGTTCATTAAAAAGCTTGCCATTTCGAGCGTCAAAGAAGTACCAGCGAATCTTTTTTTCTGAGAGAGAGGGAAAGTGCACGAGAAGGTTCTCGTATTACAATCTCAAAACTAATCTCGTAAAATCTGCAAAGCTCATTCGAAGGGCTGCAGAGGCAAAGCGCGGCGTAAACAAACGAAGGAGCTTGCAAGCTCTCTTTCTCTTTTTCTCTTTTTTCCTTTTCCTCGGTGCATGCGGGGCGCACCTAAGCCCTCGCCTATACGACCGATGCAATCTCTCTCTTTCCAGTTCACGCGTGCAATCTTTATCGCCTGCTTTCCAGCGTTATTTCCCTCTTGTTCCTCCCCTCTCCCGCTTCATGCTCTCCCCACTATGCAGTCTTATGTCTTTATCTGCGCTGGCCCGCGACTCAACGCGGCCTTCTATTTCTATGCTAAGCTCGAGCGCTAGTTTGCCGTATTAATATTGCAGCGAAGCGAGTGGTTGTGCTTGTCATTTAATTTTCGACGTACGTATCGGGCGAGTTTGATCTGAAAACCTGAGCTTTTTAATTTTCTACGATGCTCGCGATTCGCTTCCTGAAAATGTTACCGTACTCTAGAGATTCAATTTAACGTGATATTAATTTTGTTACTTAAAATACAGACTGTTGCGCGTGTAATTTAAAGTTGTACGAAGAATTTCCCCCCATTCAAATAATCCAGCGTAACTTTTAACGATTCTCGGTAATACACGCGGTGAAATCGCGTTAATAAAATAAAGGCCGTCATTTAATTTTAATTTTTTTCCATCATTCCATATTCAATCCATGATAAAAAGTCAAATTAACAATTAAGCAACTCTCTGCAATCAACGAAATGCAGTTGTATCCTTGCAAAAAAGAGGCTGTCCTCATACCGGAAAAAGCAACGACCTAAGACACACTTCTGCAGTAAAGCGTCAGCAGAGCTTAATCGAGTGACACACGGTTCCGGCGTGTGACTCTCCTGTAATGTATGCCAGCTCGACCGCGCGAAATTCATAGACCGTATCGCGCGAGCCTGGCTCTCTCATCCTAGCATGTATAAGTCAAATAGCCACTTCTGAAGGGAAATCTCGTTCTCTCTCTCTTTTCTTAGGATAGGGGGCTATTCAGATGCAACGAGCTACCGATGTGCCTATCACGCATTTGTGACTCTAAGGTTGAGATAGAGAAGGTAGTCAGGTTCAATGAATTTTTTTTTGTTTGAATTTAGAAATCTTTTTCCTACCTATCACATCTATACGTTTCAAACTTCTGTAACGCGATCTCTGAAAATAATCTTTATAGTAATTAAGCGCTCTGCGGCAATAATAATAGCCATTCATTAACCTGATTAATGAAAGAGCTCGAGCTTTTTAATGCTTCGCTATGCACTCCGGCAAATGGGCTAAATTACTTTCGTGATTTGTATAACGAGCTCCTTTCGTCCAACGAATAATTTTCTTCGTTTATACTCGATGATTTTTTTTCAGTTTACGCTTAAATTGTGGACATTTGACGACGGTTTATTAACTTTTAGCAGAGAGGCAATAATTTGAAATGTTCAACGAAGCCTCGTGTTAACCGAGAATATCAACGTAAAATGCAAAAATAAAACTCCTCGCGTACTACCATTGCACGAGGGTGTCAATTAAATTATGCAGAATTCGCCTGCGTAGCTGCTACTGCTGCAGAAACGAATTTCCTCTCTCAGTTTCGTCAGTTGCACACCACATTGAATCAATAATCCCTAATTATCGCACCAAATGGAATACGCTCTCACCCCCGCTGCTGCTTTTCGTCGGTCGGTCGTTTGAGCATTAACAAATACGTCTGTCCCTCTATCACTCTTTAATTTTCTCTTGCTCGTTTCCCCGAGAAAAATTCCTCAATTTTTGAGTAGTCGGTTCGGATGGGAGTCCAGTTCATCGCGGATATAATTTTATAAATAGGCGCGAGAATTAGTTATAATTGTTCAACATTTGCTATCGCTAATCGAACGCATTAGTTTTGTTGCGAGAGTAACGACAGTGCGATAATGCGGAATATTCACGGAGTTGTAAACACTGAATCCGTGCACAAGGTAAATTCAGAGCTAAAGTAGGGTACACCATTGATTCGCGCTTAAGCTTATACCCCAAAATTTAAGACAATGGCTATCATCGCTGCGGCTTCCGCTCACAATGAATATCGGCTGTGGATGCGAGGTAATCCGCGACGACGTCGATTATGCTATTTAAAATAACCCTCGATAACGTTCGCAGAAAACTTGCTAAAGTGCATTCACAACGACTTGCGCAGAGCTTAGCAGCCGAGAGTGTAGGCGTACAACAGAGAAACATCTATAGATAGAAGATACGTACAGAGGACTAGTGCCGAAGCCACCGCTGCGATCGTTTGGCAACCGCAACTACTGCAGCTCAGTTGGCCACGACGGTGCAGGTAACAGTGCGCATTCGTGCGCGCGCATACTCCAAGCGCGTATAGCGTAACGGAGCCGGAGCCAGAGTGTACATAAGCCAACGCGGCTCCCTTCAGAAGCAACGAGAACACAACACACAGAGCAGCGTGCTAGTGTACGCTGCAGCACAGAGCCAGAGCGCTCGAGTGCGATGAGGGTGCATTTGGTCGGTTTAGCGGTGTCGACGTAGGCTCTCTCTCTCTCTCTCTCTCTCTCATACTCCCTAAGTCGGTCTCGTCCTTCTTCTCTTTCCCCCCCTCTCTCTCTCTCTCTCTCTCTCTCTCTCTCTCTCTCTCTCTCTCCTCCACTGATATGCAAACGCGATTACGTCAACGCTGGCCGTTTGACAGCGATTATTCGATTACCGGAATTAAATTTCCCGGGATATCCGGCTGCCGTCACGCCGCGGCGCTTCTCGTTTTATGGTAATGATCCCCGATCGATGCGTATACACCCCGTCTCGCGTGCGTATTCGAGAGTCGAAAAAATCGCGATGTCGCTGCGTGTCCTGCTGCTGCTGCTGTGTGTGCGGGGCCGTCCCCCCTTTCCAGGCTTTCGTCAATATTTATCAATGGTCGCGATATTTGCGCAAGCTTAAAATACCGATGCTCTTCATTCGATCAATTTTTTTGGCGGTGTGTGTACGGCTCTCGAATTCTCTCTACAGCTGCATACGTAGCTAGTTTTCCTTTGAAAGAAAAATTTGTCGCGGCAGGTATAAAAGTACTCAGTTTTAACAATTTCGTTGAAATTTGCTGTCCCGCGTGACAAAGTTTGCAATGCGCAAGATTGACGCGGGCGTTTTCGAGGAGCATAAAAAACGTATAGTATAACGCGCGCGCATACGCCTCCCCAGCCGTACCAAGACGAGCGACGTAGCCAGCTCTGGAAGAGGAGATGCGGCCAAATTAATTTTGCGGGCGTTGCATGCGGGCGACACATAACGCTCTCAGTTCTTTCACGTCGCTCAAAGTGAGCGCGCACAATGCGAAATATGAGACACTGACGCGTGAAAGGGAATTTCTCTGATGCGTATACGGCTTTTTATCGCGCGGCAGCTGTAACCTCTCTCCTAACTCTTTGTGCGTCGCGCAGTCCTCTGGAATAGACGAAAAGAAACGAGCCTCAGCCGCCGCGAAAGAAGTGGGTATTTATAATGGAAGAAGAGCAAGACAAAAAGAGCCGAGTGTTTTGACGCGCTAAACTCGGTATAATCCGCGATTTCGAGGATATCCGCGCGCGAGCGTTCGAGGATCCGACGTGTACGAGTATAGCTTCCGAGATCTCGAGGGGCTGCAAGCACAGGCACTTCGAACGGCAACTTCAGGCCTCTTTGCGCGCCTATGTGCACGTGTCCGTGTATGTGTGCGGATAATAGCCGTTACTCGCACGCGACCGAACAGCCGCACCTCGTTATATGCGGCAACTTCGTAATCGTCAGGAGCGATTATCAAACTCGCGGTTACTGCTATCTGCAGTAGGGTCGACTGTATACATATACTGGCTCCTAGACTAGACGCACGAGCGTATATAGTTTTGGTACGAGACACTGTGGAAGTTCTTGAGCCGATACGTGGAGAGAGTAGTCGTCTTCGCTGTGTAACGGAGTTTCTAGAGGAGAGAACGTCGCGTTTACGACCCGTGGAAGAATTGCTGCGACGAAGTTACATTGAGCTGCCTCTCCAGCTCGTTCGATGTTGATACTCCAGTTTCGATATAGATTCCAGACATCAGCATCAGGAGATCAAAGGCTTCATAAATATACTCATATCAAACCGGCGCATTCATCGCTATCGTAGCTCTACACACACGCCCGTCAGCGTCTATGGCCCTTGGCGAGCCTTTCCTCGTCGTCAACTAATATAAACGGGCTCGAGCTTTTGCATATAAGCGCTCGGGCGTCGTCGCGCTTCCGGCGTTAATGCATTTCCGGCTACATTCCGACTTTCCATATAGGTATACAGCTCGAGCTCTGGCTCACCAGCCGAATAAACATCGGTGCGCGGGTTCGTTGACGGGACGCGCGTCTCTGCGCGCGAGCAAATAGACGCTCTGAGCTGGCTCGCTCTGTCTGTCTGTCTCTGTGTGTGTATGTATGCATACGTTGTATACACACGCAGGCCCGTGTGTTGGTCCGTCTGTCTGCTTAGCGCGACCGGCCTGTGTATAACTGTATACATATATGCATATATCGCGTGGGGGAGAGTGGCTGGTGTGGTCTTGTGTGCAAAACTGCGCGGTACGCGTGTCTTTAGCGCGACGCGCGATGTTGTAATCCGCTTTTGCTATCCGTATCTGTACTCGTTGTCGCTGATGCAGTCTAGTCGTTGTACTGATGTAGGCTATTATTGGATTGCTGCAGTTGCGTTTGTTTTTCCCTGGGTCGGATTTTATTTACGTCGATGGTAATTATCGAAGACGTTATTATATTTGTTGAATAAAGAAGTTATTCTTTTGCGTCGGTGGTCTTTTACACGTTGTCAACTGATAAGGTGTTTACGGAGTTCGACGTGAAAATACATCATCTTGTCAACAAAAATATTTTTATCTCGACCATATCTCTGTAATATCACTCGTTGATCGCATTACCTTGTAACGCGCTCTATACTACGTTCGTGACTTTGAGGTAGAAATGCCCGCATAGAGTCAGCCACGTATAAAAACTCGACAGACACCCCACGTACTCGAGTACAACAACCCCGAACTGAGACAAGGATCGTGAGTCTACGACCTCCGCCGAGAAGCGGATTTGGCCGAAACTTTGAGAGCCAATTTATGCGTGAAACGCATCGCCGTTACTTTTGCCCAGAGAGATCCTTCGTTACCGAGAAATTACCTTTTTTAACTAAAGCGTAAAAATAAACACGGCATTGAACGCTTCGCAAGTTTAGGAGACTTATCAGTAGCACAAATCACTTCCCAAACGTTCAACCAGACCTGCAGCTTGCAAGAGGTAGCAGACTCTTCTTCTAAGTTCAATGCTAGACCGCAGGCCAACAAATAACGTTTCTTCTCTCTTTCTCTCTCTCTCTCTCTCTCTCTCTCTCTCATCCGCATTTCTCTTTGCCCAAACATCCCGAGCCGTGAAGCTTGAGCACAGGGGTTCGCTCGGCCTGGCGTGTGTTAACCCGTTAGTCAAATCTATACACACTGCTGGCCTCTCAGCGGTGCGCTGTCTGATGCCATTTCAGCCGTAGCGATGCGCTTGAACTAGAGCCAGAGAGAGAGAGCGAGAGAGGAACATCCATTCCGCTCCTCTAGAGCACCGCAAACTTCCGACTGGAACTCAATTTCGCAGGAGCGCGCGCCTTTGCGCTAGACCAACCGCTGCGCCGCACTGCTGCTGTTCTGCGCAGAGGGATAGCGTCGAATTTCACGCGTATGCGCGTCGTAGCTCTCACTCTCCCTCACTGTATATACATTATATACCTGTATCTGCGCCTAGCTGAGCTTGACACACATAGCACCAGGGGTGAATTTCGGAAATACCGCAAGCTTCTTGATAGACTATTAGTTGCATGCGTGCGGAGAGGATCGAACGAATCTGTATCGTGAGTGCAGAGGTAGATAAGAGTGTAATCGGATGTGACGAGTGTCGTTTCTGTCGACGAGTAGGAGGATGCCCCGATGCGCTGTATGCTATGTGTAAGAGGTTCTTTGTTTGCGAGACAATACTGCGATGGTGGTTCAGCAGCGTTATTAATTTTTTCAAAGAGAAAACGTGAATTGAAATGTTGCCTTTCGTTATAATGCTCCTCAAGTTTTGTGGAACTTTCGGATTAATAGGTATAATTGAAATGACATGTTCACATCGATAAACCTGGAATGCAGTGGTTCTCTGCAATTAATTATATATTGGCACGGTTAATTGTTATTTATTAATTAAAAATGCAAACAGTATCATTAAAGCAATAAACAGAATATAATATTGTAAATTAATTCCAATGTCTATATTATTATCGTGCCCTACTGACACACAAAACAGAATTAATCTTTTTATAAGCAGTGTACGTATTTATTGAAAGAATCGCGGCACTACCGAATATTCAACGACGTTTGGTGTACGTAAGTGCTCGGTGTTTCAATTTTTTTTTACACCAAAAGAGTCGAACTTCCATACGGGTATCTCTCGATTATTAAATTATTCAATCTAAAAAATGCACCGCGCCTACAAAAGAAGGGGGTGTTGTGCAGTAAAAACCGAAGCGGAAAAGAGAGTTCGCACAGCCATCGGCATCGGGACAGATTAAAAATGGAAATTCCTAATATGACAATGAGAAATTCGATCGTCCAGTCATCGTCCTTCTCTATTTTTACAATTTCCATGACTTTTCCGAAGGTATGAAAAAATAAAAAATAGCGCGGAGGACGTACGCACACACACACATCGCCACGCTATGGTCGCCGTATCGATTGACGCCAGCGCACACGTGTATGCCTATAAAATAAAATACAACTGCGATGCAAAATTCTCCTCTCGGACCTCTTTATACGTTTAGAATTTCGTTATGTTTTACCCTTCGCCTCACTCGCACCGAAAGTATTCCGCGTAATTTAGTTTCGGAGCAGCGGGGAATGCTTTCGCAAACTGAAAATCCTGCAACAACCTATAAAAGCCCTGGTAAATACACGATAAACGATATATACTCCGCCGGCGCAAAAAAAGCATCGCCCGTGTATATTTTATACCCTCGCAGAGTAACGAAGAAACAAGACGAGGCGAGGAGGACGTGTACGCGCGCGTACCAAGAAGAGCATAAGGTTTTGTATACCCGGCGCCAAGAAGGAGTAAAAGCGCTAGGGAGCATTAAACAACCGGAGAGAGGACACTGGACGCGATCCAATGCATAAATTATTGGGGCCAATTCCGCGAGCTCGCTCGTTAAACATAAATGAAATGGCTTTCCTGATTACGAGGCGCTGCGTGTGTGTTGCTCGCGCACGTACACCTACAACTCTTATACTGCGACGTGAGAGAAGCACACACGCGGCGACGATCGTCTTCGTCTAATGCGTCGGGCCTTAGCTTTTACTCCTACCGTTTTTTTTTTTTGCATTATTCACGAGGCTGCTCTCAAAATTGCTGTTGGTAATGCAGCTAAAGCGTAAACAGTCACGCGTATACATACAGCTTTATCGTGAAGGCTGTACGTGCAAGAAATAAATAGATAAACATAATTATGTAAGTGCAAAGGGCTTGGTGTTATTTTCGCGCAAAGTCGCGTATATCGTCGGAGAGCGTTGCGTCACTCAAAAGCCGTTTGATCCCTTTGCCAGACGTATACCGACTGCTTGTAGTGTTGCTGTAATTGTTTACAAAGCAGCGTAGCGCAACGCGTGTCTACAGGCTCGAGGGGCGTCTGACTACAGCAGGGATGTCACTATACTTACAGTGTAACGCTGTTCTAACGCTTGTATACTTCAAACGAAATAAGCTGCTCGAAAAGTCGAGTGTTTCGTGCTTTACTCGAAGGACTGTTGTGAACCTCCTTGTTAGGAATGAATACGCGTGTTGGGAAAAAAATCTCTTATACTTTTCTTGAGCACGAAACTTATGCTTGTATATATTCCGCTCGGGCTCTTGCCTTCAAACGCAAGCTTCATCCACAACGAAGCTTATTTTATCGCTGTTCACAGCTCGAGCTTTTTGGATCTCAAGGAGTTGAAGAGATAACATAATTGCAAACCTCTACAGCGGCGTTTTTCCACCCAGCGCAGATCCTCCCCTCATCCCTCGCGAGAAGCACATCTTTATACACCGAGCACAAAAAGTTTGCATTATCTTGGAGATTCGCGCTCCCTCTCTCTCTCTCTCTCTCTCTCTCTCTCTCGCAGACGAAAATAACAAATCACTTTTGACACGCTCGATCCAGCAGCGTCGCTACAGCGCCGAGGGGGAGGTGAGCACCGTGTCTCGTCTCCCGCTTTAAGCTCCGTAGTCCTCCAGCCTCTCGATCCCCTGCGCAAGCATGTTTTACAGCTTACCGCTAAATAAATTCCGCGCGCTCGCACCTAAATCTGCATGGTAATAGGGCCAACGCGTCTCTCTCTCTCTCTCTCTCTCTCTCTCTCTCTCTCTCCTACGCGAATCGTTTACGAGAGGCCCTCTACGCGCTCGCGCTACTTTATAGATATTCATGAGCCGCGCTTGCGTATATACAAGCTCGCGTGCTTGAAGTCGCAGAGTATAGGAGGGTAGAGAAAAAAAAAGAAATCGATAACTCACGCGCAACTCGCTGCGGGATCCTCGCCGTTGCATCTGTATAGCGTGTGTTCTGCTCGCGAAAAGTTAGCCGTCCTCGTCGACGGGAAACTTTGGGGGGGAATCCTCGAGGAGGCAAATGACTTTCCGAAACGTCGTCGTCGTCGACGTCGTAATTGGATCGACTTTTTATGATTCAATTTTCCCAGCTCTAAAACTAATTTCGCGTCTTACCTACCGTGCGAGCCTCATAGAGTGTGCACACGTCTCGTGGGATATTTGCGTTGCGGTAACCATCAGAAAAGGAGAATTGCCAGAGGATCCACGGCCATCAGGTAGGTACGTGATGCGGACGAAAATTTGCGTTGATTTACGGCTCGACGCGTGAGCTGAATGATTGATGGCTTTTGAAATATTCAAATTTTCATTCTGAACCGCGAGAGCGGGAAGCTCGGCTTTCTCTCTCCCCCGCAAATTTCCTCCGGTTCCGTTTTGGCTTCGCTGGCATATTGCTCCGGTTAATTAATTCAATCGTAGCTTTCGTTCCCTTGACTGTGTGTTTCAAAAATATATCACACTGCGTACATCCAGTTTGTTTATACCACGCACTCTTCCGAGTTTATGCTGTAAACACATGCACGCGCAGTGTACAGCCTCTGTACCGTGTTACCTCGACGACAGCCTCGCAGCGCAAAGCCCGCGGAATGGATCCAATAATTCTCGCGTCCGCGCAAATCCCCCGGCGCGCATCCCGTTTGCGTTTCATCATTTCGCGCCTGGGTTCGGGATAAAGAAGAACGCAGCGCTGATGTAAAAGTACGCCCGAGACATCCTTCTCTCTCGGAGAGAAGGGGCTTACACACTCCGATATCCCTCCGCGGTGTAATCCCGCGGCTGCGCGTTAACTAAATCGAGCCGAACACGAGGCGCTCGGGAATTAGCGCGAGTAAGGGTCAAAATTCAATTTGCCTTGGCGGATGCGTGCGCTTTCGTGATAATTAAAAGTGTTGCGGGTTCCTTGTTTTAGCGTTAGCGTATAAAGGTCTAATCAAACGCTTGGTATTCGACGTGTGTTGGCCGCGTGGAACGAGATAGAAAAGTTTCATACACCGTAATGCCATTCAAGGGATAACATCGAAAAGTATACCCATAGCTTCGGTCGAGAGCAAAACAAACCTGACTTATGACCTATACAGCCGCGGCGTAATAATAACAGGAAAACAAAACTATTGCGCAAGTATCGACGAGGACTCGTAAAAAGCCGCGTTTACGAGGCGAAGCGCATCATCGGGGCGAAGAAACGCGCTGCGGAAACATTCAATTCAATGAAGAGATTAGAGCGAACGATGTTTTTCATCGTCCTCCTCGGCTGCCGATAATCTCGCGCTTCTGCGGATAAGAAATTAGTGGCCGACGTCGGGTCGCAGTGGGATTTTCAAGTTCCGACGATGTCTTCCCGGATCCGCTTTATAACGGCTGAGCCAGTTTCTGTTCGCCTGCTTATATATCGTATATAAGCCCCCTGTACCGTACACTTATTTATTTTGTTGCGCTGAGAAGTTTTATACCTGACGCGCGCCTCTAGCTTCGGCGTACAACACAAAGTCGAACGATTTATACGAATACGTTGCCTTTTTTATCTCCTCTTCGTCCCTCGGGCATGACCATATGTTTTTCTCCGAAATTGCTCTTCGGGAAACATTCAACTCAAAAAGCATTTTCATCGCGCCCGCGCTATTTACCCGGCGAAAGAAAAAATAGAGAGAACCGACAAAGCAAAACAAACGGCACGAGCTTATTCCATGTCCAACCGGTATACAGTGTACAACGGAAAAAGAGAAGAAAGCGGAAGCGTCGGAGATATACCGAGAGATTAGAAAGCAGGCGCAAGAGAGAGAGGAGCGAGTAGATCGACAGAAAGAGATGGCGTAGCTGAGGGAGGGAGAGAAAGAGAAAGAATCTCTCGCAAGAAAGAAACCGCCGACGCGGATCCGGAGCTTTTTGCCCGGCCGAGGGTTTGCCGAGAAAAGGATTACCTTTCTTATCGTGTCACGGTCCGCGCTCACGTACACGGCGTCGACATACGTGCAGCTGCAGATTCGAGACTCTCTCTCTTTCTCTCTCTCTCTCTCTCTCTCTCTCTCTCTCTCTCTGTCTCTCTATTATTTGGGCACCGAGTCAAGCCTTGCAAGAAGCCGATGCCCAGCCATTCTTACTTGTCCGACGCCTCGTGTATATATATGTAGCTATCTGCTTGCAACTCGGCTTTTCTTTTGGATTTCGCGTTCATTTTTTTCCCACACGCGCTGTACGTCTTTATGTGTTTTGCGCTTGGTGTGGATTTTCAATTTATCAACTGGGGTGGGAGGAATTCGTTGAGATGATCGTGTGTACTCTCGTGTAAGCGATGCTTTTGCTTGCTCGGGAAGAACGCTTTGTCACATGGGAAGGTTACAAAATAAAACCTACAAGTGCGCAGGTGTAAAGACCGTACTAGATAGTAGGACGGGCTGCGTGAGTCTTACAAATAATTATTTATTCGCGAGAACTGGCCTTCGGCTCGGGAGCCTGTTCTGTTACTAAAGTTATACGCGGACTGTGGAATTGAGGATGTCCCGCGCTGCTAGTCTGAGCGGACACGTATTTTGCGTGCGGTCGGTATTCGGTCCTAGGCTGCGTTTGGACGTTGCGTTTATGTCCGCTTAACTCGTCTTGTGCGTGGACGCTAATAGTTAGTCCACAAGTAGAGTACTCTTACCTGGACGTCGTTACTGCGAAGTTGATTGAATTTATTCGTTCTGATTGAGGTTTAGTTATTGTTATCAATTTAGTACACAAGGGTTTTATTTATTTGATTGTTATGTTTTATTGGCCCAGAGCACTTCACAGACGTTTAGTTTACAGAGTTGACGGAGATTGCTATATTTAACTTAGGATGTTGTCGTTTTACAGTTACAACTGCTTACTATTATTAATATCCTGCCCACTCTAGATGGTTCTAATCACCCTTTGTGGCAGATGCTGACTGTATTATCTACATGCGTTCACGTGGCAATTTAAAATAGGGATGATCAACTGCTCTTGCTAACGTCGGAGATTCCACTCGACGGACCTTAGCTTGTACTTCTCTCTGTGGTACTTATCTGTATTCAAAGGGCTCTCCGGTGTATGCTATGCCAAGGGACGGATTTAGCACGCTCCCAAGGTGTTGGACGGATTTAGCAAGCTCCAAACACTAACACTAGCAAACACCGCCGTTCACCTTAGAATCAGTTGTATCCGCCAGTGAGTAAGTCACTACGCAAAAAGGCACTGTGTGGATCGGCTCCAGTTATGAAATTTAGATGACAAAGATCGTGGTAGTCCAATCAGCATCCGCCACAAAGGATCGACGTGTAAGCCTTGTAGTCGTCTTTCACGCGCACGAGGACTGCTGACACAGAGGTCAGAGCACTCGCTCCGATTTTCGGCGCTCAATTGTGTAATGTAGCAGTCGGATGCACCTACGATCCGTATGCACTCTCTACATGCTCACACGGTTGCCGGTTCGCAGGATGTACAGATATATAATTTAAGAGTATAAACGTGGGACATTACACAGGTATCGACCTAGTGACGAATAACTGATCTAGGTAAACACATAGGTGTTTAATAGCACAAAGGGCTGGTTTTTTCTCAGCAATGGACTATGAGTTAATCAATTACAATATAAAGGTCTGCTAAAAAAATCAGAGTGTTGAAATTCGGCAGCGTTTTCCCCCGGGATCGATTAGAATGGTAGAAACACCGCTAATACGACTAACGCCGCGTTTTAGATAAACGACTGAATTGCCGCGTATCAGCAGCTGGGCAGCTCAATATCCAGCGTGCAATCGCCGTAATTGCAAATGAGTGTTCATTACGCAAGCACGCCATAGCTATTTAATTATTCTAACTCGATTACAGCCCAATCATGTAAGTCACTTGACGTCTCAGGCAATATACTCCCCCGCCAACCAGAGCGTTCACGTCCAGAGTCTGTTCGTCGAAATTTATTAATATATAGTCCCAAATGGCGCACTTCAACCTTTGAATTTCACTCTCCAAATATCTCGTCGCGAAATATCGTGAAACACAGAGAAAGTCTGAGCGAAACAGTTTCGCCAAGGCGTATATACAATAAAGAATCCAGAGGTGCTCCTCGCAGTATATAGTCCCTTCATAAACTGCCCTACGCGTGGGGCTCATATCCAAGCCGTCCGTTCTCATTCCGCTTTCGTCCAACAAGCTCGATCCAGTTCTCTCTCGCTTTTTTGCTCTCTAGCGCGCAGCAGGACGACAATCGACTGGCAATGCTGCCGCACTATATGCCGAGAGAGAAAGAGAGAGAGAGAGAGAGAGAGAGAGAGAGAGAGAGAGAGAGAACCGGCGCACACTCAAGCTTCTCTTGAGGCTGAAGAAGAAGCTAACCTCTCTTATCCCTCTATCTCCTGAGAGTCTTCGGAAAAATACGTATATGGCAGGAGAAGCGACGCTTCTAATTTAATAGCCCTTGAAATTTCGCAGCAGCCAGAGAGCCAGCGCAGGAGTCTTCGGATTCTAGAAATTCCGGGCCAAAGCCTGGGCTTTGCAGGAGAGAGCTTTGATCCTTGCCCTCTATTTCCGCAAGCGCCGTTTTCGAGAGACGCGACGAGCTTTTTGCTGCTGCTGCGCTCGACGACGGACATAAAGTCGTTTAACTTTTAACTTTCCGATTTTTTTTTTTTTTTTACTTACTGCGAACGATGTCGCAGCAGCGAGCCCTTTGGCGCAGGGGACGGACTTGCAGGGGCGGATTAGTGTTGGAGGTAAATATAGTCGTCTGGCTTTTTTTACCCTGGCTAGGCGGGGACGAGGATTTTTCGCGGAACGAGTCGGTGTTTCTATTGACGTTGAGTTGAGCATTGGAAGAGTTTGCCCTGAAGTCTCGGGAAGACCGTTGTGAGTTTATACCTCTGAGGGATTTAAAGTTGGATGAAGCTTTACTTAGCAGACTCGAAATATGTGAAGGATTTACAGAAAACTATTTTAATTCTTCATTAAATACTCATCTTTGACTCGGATATCGAATAAAATTAGTGCTCAGTGGATAAAGCTAAGTATTTTAATAAATCATTAAACAAAGCCTCGCAAAAGCTCTCCTTGTCTCGGTCTTGCCATACGAGTCTCTCAAGATAAATACGAAAAACGAAGAAACATTAATGTGAATAGACTCTTCCTCTAGACTCGTTAACGAAAAAGTAATGAGTAAATCGTAAAACTTGTTAATCTTTTTTATTTACTCACAATGCTCCAACGATTTCGATTACCGCATTATCGTTTTTGTCGCGACGAAACGGCAGCCGAACAAACAACAAAATCCAGTTGAGCTTAACAGGACAGGAAAAAATAAACAAGCCAGGCTGAAAATAAAGTGCCTAACGAGAACAAATACTCCTGAACGCGCAATCGGATCGAACGAGCTTTTTAACCGACACGGATGAAATCGCAAATAACGCGCCGAGCGCACACAGATGCCTGCAGATCAATTCAATATGACAAATTAACTCGGGTCACACTCGTGCGCCATTGAATAATTGAATAAAACTAGCCTCTCGTCGCGCACTGCGGGCACGTGACTCTAGAACGCGAGGGGTAGTTCGAGTACGTGTGTACATGTATACGCGCATACGTATGCGGCAAATGCGAGGATCCATATCAAGCGAGCTCCTCCGCAGAAGCTTTAGCCTGCGCGCACAGATTGTTGTACACCTGACGCTGCGACGGCGTCTACACGTGCATAGCTGAGAAAATCGATCGTCCATCAATTTCTGTATTTTATCTTCAACGTGCTCGACTCGGAACACAGAAGAGCTTAAATAATTACGAGAACTCACCGAACAGTAAACTAGCGGAGGGAAAAAACAAACAAAGCGTTCATTATCCCCCCACTTACTTATCACAGCAGTAGCAGCAGCAGCATAAAAAGCCATTATGGTCGAAAGTCCGCGTCGTGAGAGCGAGCGCGAGCACTAAATCAAAGCCAAGCGCAGACCGCAAATTTTCGCGCAATTCCATATCTTTCAGCGCGACAAAGCCAGCCGCGCAAACGAGCTCACGGTACTTCCCGTCCACTCGGTCTCTATCTCTCTCTCTCTCTCTCTCTCTCGCTCACTCTAGTTATGTGTGTATAAAGCCGTATCCCAATTTCCCGTCCGCGGGTATAGCGCACTGCCGCGTGCGCGCGCGAAATAATGCATAACGACGACGCGATCCCCGCGTTTAAAGTACAGCCCGCCAATCGAGAGCAGCAGGTATACGTACGCCTATACTATCGCGCGATAATGCGCAACAGAGCTGGTTTAATCGACTTGGCTCGGACCCGCGTGTGTGCTGCACACAGCCTCGCGTTTCAGAAACGATTTGCCTTTAATTGAGTCGACAATACACTTACCGCTTTGCACGACTTGAAACGCGCGCAGCAGAATTGTCGAGCTGTTATATCTGGTCACTTTTATCATTCGCGTGTACGCGTACACGCTCGGAGATGGCATAGTATTTTATTGATATAGGTGCTGACGTCATTTACAATACGAGTTACGATCCCGCGGGAATAATTGGCGAGCGAAATATTTGCCCGACATTGGAAATGCAAATGCTGCTGCTGCAGGCCTAAACCGCAGTAAATGCGATTATCCTCGCGCGCTCGTTTAAATTAGCCGAGCATTAAAGCTTGTACCACCTCTCTCTCACTCTCTAGCATATATATATGCACATTGGCCGGGGGAGATTTTTGTCAACCGAGTATCCCGCGTATGCTGTATATTTTGTCATAATTCTGATTGCCGCTTAATAATTAATCACCCGCGGGATGAGCTCGCTAAACGCATTAGCCGATGATGGATGTGCTACCGAATTTTACTTATATAAGCCCCAGCACGTATAGCGCCGCGTAATATGAGAGAGCGAGAGGGAACAAGCGAGCGAACACTCGCGCGCGCGCGATAACTCATGCGTGTTATTTGCCAAAACCTCGTGCCGGAGAGAGAGAGAGAGAGAGAGAGAGAGAGAGAGAGAGAGAGAGAGGAAAGCAGCGACTCCCGGCCTAGCGTTGTTTGAATTTTCCTCATGAAGTTATTTTACTCGAGCAAATGGACTAGTCAAATATTTGCTCGCGCCAAGGGAATGGTTAATTAAACTTCTGTCCGCAAATAGCCGAGTACAGTTTAGGGCAAATACGTTTAGAGTGGCCTACTCTCTGTTATACCGCTACCCGCCTGCGCGACTGCATTCGCTGGAATATCGTAATTGAATATGAACCATTACGAGAGTACCGAGCATTGTGAAACTGTGGAAGTACGTTGATCCTTATCGCGTCTTCTTTTTACGGCGCAATTGCAGCGAGATGTGGATTCGGCATCTTTCACGCACATACGAGAATAGACAGTACAAAGAAGCAGCATATTTCCCTTCGTTAAACCACTCGGAGATCAAGCTGTCGAACGGCAAGCGCGCGAATGCATCCTTTTAGCCTGGTATACGTGTGGCTGCAGTATGCATCTCTTTCGCAGTAGTGCACTCGACGCACAGTCAGACACCTATTTTCATTCCCAGGGGATTTATGAATACGGCCTGGCACTGTTCCATAAATCAGTGTAAATATATTGAAAGCAGCTACAGCGCCCGCTTCCTTTTCCTCCTCTCTTCCTTCTTCTCTCGTGCGCCAGCTTTTTGTCTGAATACAGTATACCGCATATGGATTTGAGATCAAGGGGTGGACCGCATGCATGTGCGTGCGGGTGTATTTTTTGGTGCTGCGGTGAAGAGGATTAACGGCGTGCTTGTTCCCCTTTTGGGCTGAGATGATTTGGAACTTTTAGAGTTATCCATGGCGTTTCCTGGGAAAAACATCGTATTTCACGGGACGAGGTAAAGTAATTAGTGGATTATGATTCTAATGAAACACCCTTAATTCCATGCGTTTTATTTTTATCAATATTTCTATACAACACTCGATTGACAAATTATTCGCTAATAACGAATCTTTGCTGTTTCTGTCTGGAACATACGATGTATTTTATATTGAAACATATTGTAGAACCAAGGATTACTGCATGACATTTTGAACATTTTCATGAGAACTGTTCATACGGTACTTCGTTGCTACAAGCTTTGTTACATAATTTAATACGCGCGAGAAAGTTGTTAATATGGCATATTATAAAATAAAGCGCCAAATTATAATTTACTGTTTTAATAAAACAAAGGAAGTTAAGTTCAAAAGCCGAAAATATTCATTATAAATGTGCAAGCGATGAGACAATATACAATATAATTGAAATAAATTTACGTTGCTAAATCATTTGTTAGTTCGACTTCTTACAGTCGATAGCTCTACAAAACATATGTAATCTGAAGCTTTACTTCAATCATAAATTAATCAAATTTTAAATAAACTGTTACCGACACACACGGAGACTTATCCATGGCCGCGAGCTCTGATGGTCAGACGCTCCAGCGTAGCATCTATCAAAAGCTGCTACGTATGGCTGCGACGCGGCGATTGAGAGAATCGTTTCACGGTCGACTTTTTCTCACCCTCAGTCTAGCGGACTGGTAAAAGGTGAGGCCCAGGGAGAAGCAAGATGAATCTTGCTTCGTGACCTGATCGCCTCGGAGCGGGCTGACTCGGAGTGTGGTCGCCTCTGAAGAGAGCAGACCCTTCGCGGTCCTAGACAGGCCGTGTGTTATTTTAAGTCCGCGCCAAATTGCGAAGTTGGCGACGTGTCACGCCGCGTAGTTATAAGTTCAATTATTGTAATTGGAGCAAATGCGTGATTGATGTAATTTAACCTGCGTAAAAAGTGCGGCTCGAGTAGGAAGATCGCCATGAATGGCAGCGTCATAGCCGAAAAAGCCGTACTAATCTTTTAATTCCCTTCATGCCTGGCACAGGCACGTTTCCCGACCCGGCAATAAAACAGTCCATCTGTAGAGCAGACAAGGGCCCTTGGGTTTTTCCAAAGCAGGCCCTGCTATACCTGGCCGCTCGATTCCTGAAAATACCTGCCACCTCCAAGCCCTTCCTACTCCCTTTCCAGTCCCATCTATAAGCTCGATTTCCCAATACGAAGCTCTGTTACAAATTCGGAGGCCTCGCCTGTCACGGGTCCTCGTGAAGACTTCGTGCTGTCGAGGCGACCAGGGGGAAGGCGGCTTCGACAGGACCGTCAAGGAAGAAAAACTTAAAAATCTCTCTCCAAGAGTGTGACAACTTGAAAATAGTCTACGTTCGAAATATACCAGAATAAAAACTAACTTGAACGCATATTCATTTTGTAAATTGATTTTCCTTGCGCCTTCGCACATTCACGCGAGAGTGGAATAACATAAACATTTCGTCAATTGAATGATCAAGGTAATTTGGCTACTCGATCCAGTTACTAAAAATGCAAAACCATATAAATATAGCTGCGAACAATCTAGAAAGAAGCGAAGGAAAATAGGTTTGTAAAAGAAAATAGTAGCAAGCTCACGTGTTAACTGCGCTGACTAACACGTATCATTATTGAGTATATTTTTAGTAGTCGTTACCTAATCAATCGGTATTCTTATTGGTACAAAAGTATTTCTTTCTATAATCAACGTCAGAATATGAAAAATCCTTTGAATAAAACAGTATTACTTATTTGAGAACGGCTGGTTAAATTTTCTTCAATCGCAATTCGTGATAGACAATCGAGACAACTTTGTTAAAATAAAACGTTTTAATTTCGCGGCAAACATAGTACCCAGCTTGTTTTCCCACAGAGAGTCATCTAAAACTCACGATTCTAAAGCAGCAGACCAGCCGTCTACGACACACACATCCCAATAAGCAGCGCCGGATTACGAGTTCGCAACTCCACTTCAGCGCCTTCTTTACGGCTCGCCGCTCACGGCCGCGCGCGACTCGTGCTCTGACTTTTCGCGGGGGTACTTAAATACTTTTCAGTTCCCGCTCGCTCTCGCCGAACAAAACTTGTTCCGCCGCGCGACGCGAACGTGACGGAAAATGAAATCATGCTCGCAGCGCCGGCGGCCGTTGATCCCTCTTCCGCAGTTTTGTATCGTCAGGGACAAGTGTGGCCGAATTCGTCGCCCGGAAATTTCCATCGCTCGTGACCGGTGAGTGCGTCACGTGCTCGGGTCCCTGTCGAAGCAAATCGCTGCTGCTCCCCGGAACAGTAGCAACGGGAGGAGTTTTTAAAGAGGGATCGTTGTTTGCTCACGGTATTGAAATACATCTTTGATTTATCTTCGTTGACCGAGAGGTTCATTTGCGAAGTATTTATTCGTTATCTTCGCAGAGCAGATTTCGCGAAGCACTCAATTTCTTCGGATTCTTGGATCGACTTAAATCGATCTATTTATCAGGGAAAAGTTGCAGCACAGCTCTCGCGCGCTGAGAGTCGAATAGCCCACTTTAATTGCCGACTGTTAACTTGAAACACAGAACGAGAGCCAACTTTTAATCTACAGCTTTCCCTCCCCGGAACTTTCGACTTTTATAGACTGGAACACGAATCGGATAATGGCTCCGGAATAAGAAACAAAATTAATCAAGATTTCTCTATACTTCGTATTTCAATCCGAAAGCGAATAAAATATCGGAACGTATAAAAGAAAGCTCCCGTTCACGAGAGCGTTCGAGCACTATGGTTTTCCGATCGAGCTACCTCGCGATCAGTATAGATTCGATCGCTTTATACCGCGGCAGTCCATTCCTTGGCAGTAGAGCTCGATAAGCGATGGCGAATAAGAAGGCAATAATAATCAGAAAGTTACGAGCCACTCCCACGCGAGGCGCTTCTCCTTCTGCCAGCTGGCTTTTTCAGTCGCACTGAATTTAAGTAGATGCCAGCGAAGCCTGCCAAACGGATTTCCCAATCACGAAAGGGGTCAGCGGACGCGGAAGGAGCGCTGCGACATTCACGATAATTTTTCACGAGCCTGGACAGACCGAATGGGATACGCGCGCGTGTGGAAATCAATTCCACCAAGCTGCAACCACTTCGTAATGCATAAATCTTCCCTCGCGTGTTTGCTCGAGGAAAAATTGCATTCTGCGAATTTGTATAATGCAGGGCGCTGATTGATATCGGCGCGACGACTACGATGGAAAACTAATTGATTGGGCGCTAGCTGCTATCTTGATGGCGTATGTACAATCTGGGCTTGAAATATGATCGGTTATTACGCTGTAGGGCGCCTTCCGTTCGCGGATTTTCGTGGAATTGGGCTATGGTATACAGTGCAAAAGATATAGTTGAACGTCACGCATCCATCCGATGTGTCATCGCTGCTGCTCCGTCAGTCAAGCGATACTATCGATATGGTTAGTCGAGCGTGGGAAGTTTGAAGCTCTGTATTTACGTTGTGGAAAACAACAGACAGTATATAATATACTCCAAACTGGAACTTATAAAATTCGCCAATTTCAAAAGCGAATGTTATTTACTATGAAAAAACGACACAGATTTCCAAAGCTCTCGCCCTTTATTTTCCCAACACGCATCCTATATCTGCAGAATAGAATATAACTAGCCCTATATATGTGCGTTGAAAATAGAACGGCACTTGCCATGCGCGATCAGCCAATCCCAACAGACGCGGATCGAATCTCATAACGGACTCGTCGAAGCCCGCGCAACATTGAACGCTCCTCGATATACAGCCGCGAGCAAACACGTCCCTCCGCCCTTTCAAAGCGGCGGTTTTAACGCACGTGCACGCGCTTGTTAAAACGTTATATACGAGGGCGAAAATTAAACGCGAACCCGCGCTGGAATGTACGCTCGCATCGCGTCGGTGTACGCGCGTTTGGCAGTCGTAAAGTTTTTAACGAGCTTGCCCAATCCTTAGGCACTTGCGTTTACGTATAAGCACTTCTTTTCATAATTTTACACGGCTAGAGTAGCCGCTGTTGGATAGGCGATATTTGCGATCGCTCTTAATTGAAGATATTTTTATCGCCAGGGTTTCCCTTCTATCGAGCGCTGCAGGAGAGCGCTTTAATTGCCCTCTGTCGTTTCTCCTTCTCTTTGCTCCCGTGCCGCTACACGTATATATATATATATATATATATATATATATATATATAGGTTCGGCGATGAAAGCAGTTGATTAGAGATTCGAAGCTGCCTTTACATTCACTCGGACGACTTTAAATTTGTCGCTTCCTTTTCCCGCCTGTTTTTTTTCTCTTTCCGTGTTTGTTGCGTGGGATAGCAGACGGCGAGTTTTATGCCCGACTTCACTCGCAGCCAGAGCTGATAAATATGTATGAGCGAGAGGAACAACAAATTTAATTTAAAAATTCACCCAACAGTCCCGATCCTCGAGCGACTCTGTTAAAGCGCGAGGATGGCTTGCCTTTTTTTACTACTGCTAAAGTCTGTCGATATAACGTACACAGCGAAATTCATCCGGAGAACGAGCCACTGGCCCGGACTGTCAACGCTAGCTACGCACGCTCGAAAAGAGAAAAAACTCGAAAAAAGAATAAAGCGAGGAAAGGTTCTCGTAAAATCCACTTGAGATAGCATCGCGCAGGCGGCAGAGCCCTCAAAGGATTAGAAAACGCGAGCTTCGCTAAGAGAAAAGCAGCTCTCGCTCTTTGCTGCTGCCGCTGCTTCGGGGGGGTATTTGGGACAGGCTAACAACCTTTCACTCGCCGCTTCTCTCGCACTGTCAGCTTCAGCTCGATGTGATCCATAAACTTTAAAAATAGCCCGCCAGAGGAGAGTCCCATTTCCATCACCGAGGGGCGCTGTTTACATGTCGATGCATTTTTTATGTCTACGCTCTGCCCGATAGCGGTCGCTCTGGTGAACAATTTCACGGAGCTTTTCGATGTGGCGCGAGAGCTTTTTACGCGGGCGAACCGTTTTGATTTTGACGGGCCCGACGATCAATTAAGCTGGTGGACGCACATCGTCGGGTATTTTTTAATTAGAGCTTTACGATCTTTTCCGTTGAAGTTTTTACGGACGAACGCGGATAAGAGAAAATCGATGCGGGTTTTATGGTTTGGTGATTAATTGAATCTTCAGCGCGGCTGATCTTTAATCAAAGATTGTTAAACCTCGATTATATCCAAACAGCTTTTCGGAGTCATCCATGTAAGTTTTCAAATATGGCGGAGCTACGTTCCATCCAAAGTTGGTATCACTCTCGCTGTCACTTAGTCCCAGCAAGATTAGATTTATCTTTTCCAAAATGAGTACTGGCCAATTGTGACTAACTGGACTGAGATTGAAGCTATACCCGAGCTCCGGAATTTAATGAAAATAGGAGAAGTTTGTCCCCCTATATATAGCGCAAGCTGAATAACGCGAGCGCGAGCGCACTTGCACGATTCCGAATTTCCATCACGAACACAACGCGCGGCGCACGCAAACAAACCAAAATAACAAGCGTAGATATAAAACGCGGAGTAATTATACCGGTACGCGTTTCAAACATCCATTATACGAGAGAGGCCAGCCGAAAAAGCCCATTAGCGCATACACACTGCGCGCGCGCCCGGCATATCTCAATCGAAAACTCGAGAGCGAATTTCCAGCTAAAAGGATTAAGAAACCGCACGTGTTAAGAACAATGAGGCCGCTAGCGCGCGAAGTATAAAGGCGATAAAGTAAATGGAAGAGCAGAGGCGTTGCAGCGAGCGAGAGCAGTAGGAGCAGAGCGTAAAATGGCAATGGCGCCAACTTAAACACAAGTTCCGTCAAAGCGAGCGAATTTAATTTTACACTCTCGCCAACTCCCCGCATCGGTTCTCCATTGTAGCCCTTTGGGAATCAGCCGCGTTAATTGGCAAGACTCTTCCGCGCAGTAGTAGCAGTGCAGCGGCCCTGTAGCAGCCGACAATTCCTGACGTATAGCGTCGCCGATGTAACGACGCCACAGAGGCGAAAACCAACATTTTCCCGCGGCCTCCAGGGACTAGCCTGCACGCAGCCGCTACTCCGAGCTTTTGCGAGCTTCGAACTTTGAGAGATTTCATCGGGACCTACTTTCGCTGGGAATTAATAACTTTGCGTCAATTTGTCACCGAACGAAATGCGATACAACGATACAACACGCGGCAATCACTGAACACACTATCCGAAAACCGAAACGCTTTTTTCTCCACGGGAGCTTTTTCATCAACGCCGCCTGGATGAAAGTGGTAATGCCTCTCACGCACGAAAGTAATCGGAGGCTGCAGTAGAGGGAGAACACTGGCATACACCGCGGCTCTGGCGAAGAATTTCAGCGCCTAACAAGCCGTCAACTGCACGCACCGCGCCACTTCGCATACGCCCACGCACGAACGGTCAAAAGCTACGTGCTTTCCCGGCCACATATACAGCGGGGGAGAAAAAAATAGCGCGCCGAACGACCAGCAGCGAAATAGTTGTGCGCGTTTTTAGCGGGCGGCGGCGAACGCGTAATTTTCTCTCCGTCTCTGATTGATGAGTTGATTACTTCGGCGGATCCCTGTTGTTGGCGTATGCGCGTGTGCGTACCTTTCTCGAAATAGCGTGCGTAATTTTTCTTATTTATTTACCGTACACGCGAGATAGCGAAGATAGCCCTTCTACTTTCCTTTTCTTTCCGTTCGATCAATCGAATTCAACGCTGTCCGTTTGTTTGCATAGCAGTTCCACAATATAACGCGCAAAAAAAGCACGCGGCGTTCAATATCAGAGAATACGCGGCGAAAAATGTTATTTGAAAAGCGAATATAGGAAAATAGAGCCCGGGCGAAAGTAATTTTTCTTCGCGACGGAGTATGCCATTTCGTACAGCTTCGCGCGCGACGCAATATTCTTGCCCGCGCATTCAGCGAAGGAATATTATACCGACAGCAATATAGCGTCGGACGCGCCGGCTCCCCGGGATAAGGCATTTAAACTGCGGAGACGTCAACTATATACGTCGGAGAGAGGCGGCGGCGACGAGGCGCACAATGGCCTCGTTCCCGCGCTGCTGTTGTTGTGCGCCCGCGTGTGTGTCGACTACTGGCCG
Organism: Trichomalopsis sarcophagae; assembly: GCA_024372645.1. NCBI lineage: Eukaryota > Metazoa > Arthropoda > Insecta > Hymenoptera > Pteromalidae > Trichomalopsis > Trichomalopsis sarcophagae. The sequence goes on from QLSS01000085.1 coordinate 599,465, forward strand.
GGGGAGAGAGAAAGAGTCGTCGTAATGTACCTATACACACACAGCTCTGCAGCCGACGTCCGCAAAAGTTCCGAGGACGACCGCAGCGGAAAAACGTCGCTAAAGCATTCCTGTTGCATCAAAGGCAAATGTATACGCTAAGCGCTGCGGGCGATGCGCTTTTTTGTGCCCGCCGGGATCTTTGCGCAGTTACGGTGAAAAAGTTCGCTGATGCGTACAGCTGGAGCTTTTTAACGCTGGATTCGCAATGTTCGCGTAGCATCGAGTAGAGGCAGTCCGCGTTTGGTCGGACCGACAGGGAAGCTCCGATTTGTCGAGGAATATACTTTCAGGGGGGATAAATATTATTGTTGGATCCGTAGGAGACGTGTGCGAGAGGCATCGATTAATCGTCGAGATACTCACGTCACGCCGTCTGGAAAAGTAGAAATCACTCGTTGGCTTCCCCCTCGTTCCCGGGGGAGAGTCAACGATAGACGAGATGCGATTGTCGGCTGAGTTTCGTGATAAATACGCAGGGAGAGAGTCGTGAGGCTATCTTTTCCAGATCCTATACTCTGTCGGTAGCGATAATCTCCTGACTAACTTTTACTCGTTCCCTCGCAAATCGACTCTCTTCTCCACGTTTTACGCAGAGTATTTAGAACAAAAAAAAATACTTGGTTCGGCAAAGTAAAAAAAAAATAAATAAATAAATAAACACGCAGACCACAGGAAAGCACGTCGCCTCCCCAATATCCTCGACCATACGCACAACGGCCTCTGCACAGCGCAATTCCTAATCCGTCCTTCTGGCTCCGTCACCCCTCATTTTATTAAATCTATTTTTCACACACAGCGAGAAACACGCACACGAGCGAGCGCTCCCTCATTCTCGCTCTCCCCAGCGCAGCTTCTCCTTTCGAGCAGGTCGCATAACTCCAGCGGACGACGACAATATGTTGACCGCGTGCTTAATTCCCTTTTCGAGGCACGCCCTCTCTTTCTAGGTATAAATAAACCGACAAAGCAGTGTAGGTAGAATCGCGCGCCGGCTCTTTTGATTCTTGCCACCGTTGCTTTTCATTCGCGGCCGAAGAAATAAACAAACGCGGGGTCGGCACTGCGCGGATTGCGATAATCGCTGCTTTTCAGCTGTGCGCGGCGAGGACGGAAAATCGCCGTGATATTAGCGCCGCTTTGAAAACGACGGCGAGTTTTGAAAGTGTGGCTGCTGTTTCGACGGGTTAGCAAATAATAGACGCGGTGCACCACATCGTAATGTATATGTAAATTCGCTCGCCCGAATCCGATCGATCTTCCGGCGAACGCGTGAAAAACGACGAATCACGCTTGGAAAAAATCGCAAGGCTGTCCGAGCCTAGTCAACTCCACGGCAAGCGGTATTAGTATACACAAGCCGAGCCACTTGTTCGAGAGATTCGAGTATCTCCTCGTAATAAATTTCATCCACTCGGCTGCGAAGGCGTGAATTTCCCCTTTCCTTCATTGTGTACACACCCTCCCCCCTCCTCACCCTCCTCCTCCGGCTCATAATACGCGCCGCTCTCTCTCTCTCTCCTCTCTTCCTTAT
>QLSS01000086.1:7861-42430 GCA_024372645.1 Trichomalopsis sarcophagae
AGAGAGAGAGAGAGAGAGAGAGAGAGAGAGAGAGAGAGAGAGAGAGACAGACAGACAGACAGACAGACAGACAGACAGACAGACAGACAGAGATTAGCGGAAGCACCAGCACCACAACACTCAGGCGGACGTACGGACGAGCTAGATCGCAATGTGAATAAGTCGTTCGATTCGTCGCTAGCTAAGACATCACGAGCTGTCAACTGCTTGACGTCTTATCGAGAACTGACTCGGTGCTTGTTCGACCGCGCGCGACTAGAGGCCGGCGGCGCTGTCAGCGAGCGCCGAGCGCAGCAAGTCGTAACGTCGCTTGCTCAACTCGAGCACGGGAGATGGCACCACGGGTTCTACGTAGACCTCGCGGAGTTCGCTCGACACAGTTTTCACGGCGGAACTCTTCTCCTCGGGTCTCGACAGAACAAGGCTCACTCATATTTTTGTTTTCCGACATAGCATCTAAAAAAAAAAAAAATGGCATTAACATAGTTTCAAAAAATATAAATGAAAATAAAGTACCTCCATAAGCAACAGCGAAATGAGTTTCCTTGAGCGCAACGATATTGTCTTTTTCAGAGCCCAGCCAGTTAACGCCGGTGACACGGCTTTCGGTGGTCTTAAAACACTTTTTAGATAAAGTGTTGCCGCATCCGATGCATTAACCCTTCCGAAGTAGGCCAAATAGGTAACCTGAAAAAATTCAAAATATTTAGAAATGAAACTACACAACGTCAAAAATATTAATTAATAATAAAACACAGCGTTAGTGTACTCCTCGTCGGAGACTTTGTCAAAATCAAGAAGGTTCTCCACAGTTTCGAATGGAAAGAATTGCGGCATCTTCCTGTTTACTTTTTTATTCGAGAGCTGCTTTGAGATGTTTAGCATGCACTGAAATATGACAATATATAAGAATTATTATTTAAATAAAAAATTGATTTATTCAAACCTACTGAAACATACTACGCGGTTATTTCTATTGCATCCATTCTTTTTCTCATGCTGAATATTAATTTACAATGAGGGAAAGAACTCAGAGTGAGTTCCGACAAAAGGAAAGGGTTGAGTGAGTGAGGGGTTCTTTTTAATAAACACACACGATTTCGCGATACAGAAAAAGCACTTGCTTTGGCGTAAAAACCCTTACGGTTTAGAGGGAAAAGCCTTAGCAAGCGTAAACTTTATTGAGATAAGAAAAGAAAATTATACAAATGAAAAGAAATAGAATAGTGACTCTAAAAGAGAAAAAATCACATGAAAGAACTCAAAGACGCGAGGTACCTTATCCGCACGCAAAGAGAGCTCTCTTACCGCAAAAAACGAAAGCAAAACCGCCGCTGAAGAGGGCGTTAAGCTGCCCTCGTCGAAATCTGAAGCTGCTTCCGTCCTGGTCCTGGAGGTCTGGAAGCCGGGCCTGGGGAGCGAAAAAGTGGTCCGCAACCGTGCACCAAGCGCGCCCCGACGTCTCGGGGAGCCAGACGCTTGGCACGAGGGCAACAAGGTGTGTTGCCGCTGTTCGCTCGCCCCGAAGGAGTCACGTTCAACACGTGGACACCTTCGCCAACAAAACTTAAACTATTGCCTCGAGGCGCACTCACACACGCACGCAAATACACACTCGCGAACGACGTGATCGCGAATTCTCCGCTAAACAGAATAACGCGGCGCAGAACGAGGTGAACAGTGATAGCTCTGAGAAGAACAATCACTGGCTCACCGTACAAAGAAACGTCGAAACAAAAAGAGTAAGGAAGCCACACGTGCGAAGCGCTAGGCAGTCCTAACAGGAATAAGCGCGCGCGGGCCCTTCGCGCTCTCGCGAGCGGGGCCGGCGGCGCGCAACTCGACGCATGCGCTCGCGCTTTCAACGTCGCAACGGAGAGCGCGCAGCGGCGCGAAATTCAAAAGCCTAAATTTACCTACACTACTTAAATCAGATAAAACAAACTGAACACGTGCTTCTATAACGATAAAAATTCCATTAATATATCAAAAAATTAATTTCATTCATTAAATCTTACCTCTGCTCCTCCAAGACCTCGTTGATCAACGATATCACATCTGCATTTTGAGTCTAATCGGGTGTTAGTGTTTGAATGGGTGGTGTGGTAGCCTGTGGGCGAGCTGGTTGTGTGTTTTGTGTGCGTGATTGCATTTTATCCTGTGTAAATGAAGAACCCTGCGTGAATGATTATGTTTGCGTGAATGGTGTGGTAGCCTGTGAGCGTGATTGCATTTTATCCTGTGTAAATGAAGAACTTTGAGTGAATGATTTTTTTTTAGGATTTTTGGTTTAAATAGCTGTTTTTTTTTGTAGATGGCTTAATTTTAGAAGCGAATTGATGACTGTTACTCTTTCCTTGGCGTGCTTTCTTTGTAGATGAGCCGCATAACGGAGCAGATGTCAAGCTCCGACTGTCAGGTGCTGCTCGATCGAGTATTTCCATCCGGTTTTGCGCTTTCGCCAGCGCAATGCACGATGAAAAAGCTCCTGTATCTCGATTTTTTACTATCTACTAAGAAATAATAGCAATTAATTTTCATACATTTGATAATACTACGCGATGATTGAAATTTTAAATAAATGAAAAATGCACTAAGCGCCATATACATTAATATGATTATAATAACATAAAGATTTTATAATACGCAAAATTAGAAGGCTATAGGAGGTCTGAAATTCAACGAATATTATATAACGAGTACGTAAAAAAGGTGATTGTCGCGCGAGACTCGTTTATCGGCCGATAGAAGTAAATGAGTCAATTAATTTAAACTAGTTGAAGATGCGAAGACAACAATTTGACAACGACGAAAACTCCTGACTGACAATTGCCTGATCCTAGCCAATACGGCATTCTAAAGCACTTATCCTGTACTTCATACAATCTAATTATAACTATGTTTGGTGAGAAGGAAGAGCAAAGGAAAACTTCAACATCTGACGAAGGAAAGGGGAGCGTGAAGAAATTAGTAACGGTTAGATACTGTTTGACAAGCAGATAACAATCATTATTCTCGTGCAATTTGCTGATATTTTGCAAGACACAGAATGATCCATTTTTGAGAGTTATCGTACTATCTTGCTTATCAAAAGATATACAGTAAATCCCTAAAACAACTTTTCTAAACTGTGTATAATTAAAATCATCAAATGGAACGATTGGTCCTCTACCATATTCACCAATAAATCTAATTGAATTTTCGGCCAGATGTTTAGGAATTTTTAACTTGGCAATTTTCAGTTCGTCTACTGCCAATCTGTTGTAGAAGCAAATTTGGCTTCCTACACATTTTTCTAAAATAACTCATGTTATTTTCGTATGGAAAAGCAGATATAGATTCTAATGACCCAAAAGTTCTCACACCATCTGCAAGATGTAACAAAGTGTGAGTACTGTAAGAGAGGAATTCATCGCCATAAACATCAGAAGCTGATTCAACGAATAGTTCGAGCCACTCTTCAGCAATATTAATCGATTGACGAGAATAAAATACTGATAAACAGCAGAATCTACAAGACCAGAAAATATAGCAGGACCACTGTACACAAGAATTTGTCGTTTCTGCGTGCATTTAAATTTGCCATGCTTTTCAACATTTTCTGGTTTTCTAGCAAAATCTTGAGGACAGTAATCCTTGACTTTTTCCAATCGTTGATTCAATACTTTGATGTTAGCCGGTGTAAGCTTTATGGAATCAATAAACCTTCCATCAGTTATTCCCTGGAATATTTTTTCCATTATGCCAAGACAAAGCAGATGCATGTAATCGAATACTGTATTCGAAACAATATTAAATGGAAGAAACCTAATGGAACAATCTACCCGGTGATAATCGGAATCAAGTTTCTCCAAATATTCTTCTTGTGTACGAGCGACAAAATTAGTACCTTTGTACACCATAGCCCCTAAGCCAACACCTCGAGCAAGGAGCATTATGTGCTCAATGACCTAAAATAAAACTTCGAGCTGGTGCATCTGCGATGAAACACCTTAAGTCTTAAGTGGACTTGTCTATTTTCATTTTCAAAGAAATCAATACCATTTTCTAAAATTTCAAACAATTTTGTCACAAATGCGTCCATAAAATCAAAAGCGTTGCTAGGTTTCTGTGAACCTTTAAAAATGCCTACAACTTCTGGAGCACTGTTGGGTATATTACCAATACGAATTTGAATTGGCCAAAGACATTCACACTGTTTTTATCCAGTGATGTTCCATTCATATGCCAATCAAGCTGAAGAATATCAAGGATCATATTTGCAGGAGATGCTTAAAGAATTCTCTGGATACCTTTTGCAACTCCTAAATGCAAATATTCGCCACCTGCAACTTGTAAAGGAACATTAGATACGGTTGAAGTTTTCAAAATATTTCTTGGATCCGCATGAATTGAAGAAAAGCAATGATGAGAACTAAGGACTCGCAAAATAGCCTTTGCTTGCACATCAGTCATATAAGTCTGTGTAAAAGCTGCTGCAAGCTTATTTTCGAAATTTTCCAAATTATCATGAAACGAATCATCAGATGCGACTGAAGAAAATGTCACCAATTCCAAATCATCATTATGAACTTGATCTTCAGCAATAGGATGCTCAACTGAATCTACGTTGCCATCATCTGAGATCTCACTCACTGAACGCTCATCATGATTATCACTCATAAAACACACATTATGATTATCACTCACACAACTAACAATATCATTCTCATGGTTCACTTTAATCACATCTTCGTGGAAGGAGTCAGAAGGTACTTCCAAATTATGAGATATGCAATTAGAAGAAACATCGCCGAAAGCTCGTTGCCTCGTTCAACTAACTCTTCACTATGAGCCTTATCAATTAAATGAAGCCTACGTGCTCTATAAGCAGAACTCCATTCTCCTAATAGATTGCGAGAGCGAAAATTCTTCGTCTTAAACATTATTTTACACCTAAGTTATTATAATAAACTGTAAAAAAATCCAGACAGCTTTTTTTATAATTGGCACAAAATTGTTTAAATTATCAGTTATGAGTATGAAATGACTTAACGTTGGAGAAATTGCCTTAACACCAGAAGAATCGAAAGCAGAAATAGCTGAATGGACAGGAACCTCCGCAGGATTGAGAATCGTCCAGAAAACGAAGCAAAATAAGCTCTTGACAAAATTATCTGAAAAACACAAAGATAAATTAGTTTTATATCAATCACATTTCAAAATTATACTAATAAATACACCATAAAGTAAGTACATATGATCTTCTACAATATATGAATGATTTGCTTTTTGTAAACAGAAAGGCTGGGTGGAGCTACACAGTTGAACATAGGAACTGAATATAGTTTAATAAAAACTCTCAAGGTAGATGTTTTCAAAATCACTTTTATATCATTAATAATAAGTTTCAGACCTCTACATAATAAACGACTTGGATTTTATTGTCAATGTATTTGTCTTGAGTAATATTCTGACAATGAAATCCAAGTAGTTTATCATCTAGAGGTCTGAAATTTAGTATTAATGATATAAAAGTGATTTTGAAAATAATTGCTGTGGCATTTTTTATTTAACTATAATTTTCAACAGTCTATCAGTTAAATCACAGTCGTCTAGTGAAAATCCAAGTGTAGACTTGTAAGTGAACGTACACAAGATGGTCTTTAATAAACATTTACATGATAAATGCATTCCAAACAATTAATATAGTATTGCTTCTAATTTATAGACATCTGCTCCAAAAATTCTTCCATTGACATTGTAAACATTATTTTTTCAAAGAATGTTATCAATGAAACTTGTATAATTTTTATTATATAGAGGTTTCAAATTTCGTAATAATAAAGCTAGTTAAGTAAGTCAATCTGTGTCACAGATCCTTTTTAACACTGAAATTTAAGTGCGCTTCGTGCACTCTTTATCATGTCATACTTAGGGGAAGGTGGGGCAGGACGGGCACCCTAACTTTAACATAATATTTCTATTTCAAATGATAAGTTTTCGACGTCAAAAAAATTTCTACTTATAAAAAGACACGTGAAGAATACTAATCAATAGTTGAACTTTTTTTTCGATTTAAACTTTCTGCTAAAAATCGAAAACTTGAACGTTCGAAACTGCTCTAATCGCCCCACTAGTGGGTGGCGCGTGGCATGTGGTGGGGCAGAATAGCACGGTTATCGTGTGCAATATTTTTGAGTTCGATTTGAATTTGCTTATTAATTATTTTATATATATATATATATATATATATGAAAAGACGAAAGATTAGAATATTAGTGTTATTGAATAGTTATTTATTTTAAACATAAATTATATTTACGTTTTAATAAATAATTTTAAATTTATTATTTTAATGATCACAGTGTAAAATACTTTTGTTTTTCACTTACAAACAATATTTATGCTAATTGCAAATTTAGAGATTTGGCAACTTTTTCATCTACGTACAAAATTTGGTATGATTGACCATCAATAACTAATAAAATAATTTTCATTTTCCAATAAAATCGAGTCATTGGCTGGTATTAATTCCGGAGAATTAGATATTGTTTCCATTGAATGTAGCTGATCTTGATTCAAGGGTTGAAGTGGTTTGCGAATTTTGCGTGGAACAGTAGAAGCAGCTGGTAACTGCTTACGTTTACGTGGTTCTACTTGCGGTTTCTCATTTTTCACCACTCTCTTTCTTGTTTTCTTTTCTTCTTCTTCTTTTTCTTTTTTTATATTTTTTATCATTTCGGCCATTAAATGCTCTTGATACATATCGCTGGTAATAATAGCTGCTTTTCCTTTTGTTTTATCTTTTTTTAAAGCTGTTCCATTGGATGCATTTTCTGCGAGTAGACTTGTGGTCGAAGGAGATGCTATGTTCTCTTGACTAGGTAAAACAGATGGATCTTTTCCATTAGAGAGAGGTGCGCTCGTTAACAATTCATCCAGTCTATTGATAGTTATCTCTTCCGATAAATTACCAGTTGATTTGTAGTAGGCAGAACTCTATAATAAACGAAAGAAACTGAAATAAATTAAGTTAAAAAATGAATTTAAATATGATATATTATTTACCAATAAATTGATGAGAGGCATTACTTGGGCCAGGCAATTTAAAGGGATCTGGATTTCACCATCTGTTATATTGTGATTTATAGTTTCTGAATGTTGTCCGAGTGTAGAAGTTTGCAGTTCTCAACTTGATAAGGGCTTTGTTTTTGATGTTCTGTCGTTGCACTATGTGCACTCGTAGAAGATTGACTTTCCGTTGAACCATGTGTTTGCGTAGAAGGTAGAGCTTTCCTTGAAGGTGGTTCTCGATTGGAATTTATTAAGCCACGAATAGTATCTTTGTAGCCCTCGATTCTTTCCTCTGACTCTAAAATTAAATCATGAAAAAAATAGTTTTATAAGTATTTATTATAGTAAAATAGTAATTTCATAATTTATTTTAAATTTACCTTGGCTTCTTGACTGTGATGAATGTGAAGTGATTGCACCTTTCGAAGCAGCAAATTCTGAATCAGGAAATATTTCTGAATTAAAAGGGTAGATTCCACATCGTCGAAATGCATTGATAGCAGTATCCATCTTCGCAGATTCAAGAAAGGCCTTGCCAAATATGGAAAACAAGTTCTTCAGTATGACACGATTACCCTGTCGCTGAAACTTTGAAACTTCTCTGCCAAAGTTGATATTAAGTGGACCATTAAAACCCACATCGAGAGGCTGCATCTTGTGCGTACAATGAGGAGGGAAACACAATACTTGTACACCATTGCTTTTGGCAAGCTCGATCACTTTCAGATTCCTTATGTGTGTTGCATGTCCATCAAGGAGCAGTAAAACTGGATTGGCTGGTGTCGCATGAGAGAATTCAATAAACTTCTCAAACCATCGTGTAAATATATCTGTCTGCATATAACCACTTTTATGATATTCTGCCCAAGCTCCAGGCGGTGCACCATGTAGTAATTCCAAGTTTTCTTTTACTCGAGAGAATATCAACATTGAAGGCATAAAAACACCTTATGCTGACATACAAATCTCTGCGGTTACATTCTCATCTCTCTCACCAGCAGTCAATCCACCAACTTGTCTTCGTCCTCTTCTTGCAACGAGCTTTGGCGATAACTTTGGTACGATAGACACCCCTGTTTCGTCCACATTGTATATTCTGTTTGGAGTAAAGTTGTGTTGATCTAACAATTGTTTCAGAAGCACAAAAAATTCTTGAACAGCTTGTTTATTGAAACCATAAGCTCTGGCAGAAGAAGTGTGCTCAGCTTTTCTGAGTGACATTTCATGTCTAGCCATGAAACCACGGAGCCAATCTTTGCCTGCTTCTTCTTTTTCAAAATTGAACCGGTGAGAAATGTTCAATTTTTGAGCAAATTGAAAGGTAAACCTTCGTACGTCAAGCCCACTAAGTCCTAACAATTTGCTTTCCATGTCTTCAATAATTCTTGACAAAGCCTCTTCTTGCTCCTCAGTGAAGGTGCGTTCATAGCCTTTCCATTTAGTATTCTCTTATTGTGAATTAAAAATTTCTTGCTGATCAGAAAATTTTTTAATTTTCTTTTGAAGTGTAGACCGTGGAATTCCAAATTCTTGGGTAATACTCTTGCATGACTTGCCTTGTTCAACCACATTTTGTATTGCCAAGTGCAGTTGTCCATGACTCCAAATTTTTCTGTCCGACTTACTTTTATAATTTCGCACCATCACTTTTGCACTATACACTTATGACACTCTAAATTAAGTTAAATATAAGCTAGCGTACTTCTATTATTAGTTAATTTAACTTAAACTAACTAAAACTAATTGCAAAAATTGCACGCGCGTTTCAGCCCATCGTGAACTTTTGGTGTTTGCAGGTTAGAAACGAACAGCTGATTGCTCCGAAAAGTCGCGGTTGGTAATGACGTGTGCTACTCGTGTCCCACCTGCGGTGCCACTCGTGCCCCATTACAACGTTATTTTAAATTGATTAAAAAAGCATTCATAAGTATTTTTTTTTGCGAAAACACAAAATTATGCTTTGTAGTTCGAAAGTTGAGCTACAAAATACGCATGGTTTCAATCAGAAAAACATTAATTGCGAGTTGCACTGAGCAAGTAAAAAATGAAGCCAACCTTTTTTTCATGCTCCAATTTTCGAACTAGTATAATTAATTTATAAACTTTATTTTGACTTCCGAAAAATCAGAGGAAAATATTAAAACTATTTAAGATTATGTTTTCATAAAAATTAAAGTTTTAACATCTGATTATAGTTATGATATGGGGATGACAAACTTAACAGTCCTTCTCGTCCTGCCCCACCTTCCCCTATAACATTTAGATATACAGAAAGCTGTGTAGTGTTCTGGAGAGCGGCTCGAACCAATCTGTTTCTGGGGTGCTCTTCCCTGCCGCACGTAGCCTCCGTTTCCTCCTCCTGGTAGATCCGAGTGCTGGAGAGGGATGCTGATGGCCGTGGTGGTGGGAAGCGGCGAGGCCGGGTAGAACCCAGGGGAAAAAAAGGCCTCGTTCTAATCCTGCCAGATGGCGTCTGGGCATTCCCAGGCCCTCCTTGGCTGTCGTCTTGGGTCTTGGTTTTTTGTGGCGTTTTATGGCTAGCCCGGTTTATATCCTATAGCCCTTCGAGCCATGAATGATAATCCCGCATTCTATGGTTTTCCGGGGATTCCCGAGTTTTCCAGTTTCGACGTTTTTATAGTGTGCGTTGAAAATTCACGCGTCGCGCCTAGTGTGAGAGTTGCGAGTTTAGCCGCGGTTTTGTCATGGTGGCGCCCTATTCGGTATATTACATATAATAATATCCGTATTTCGGATTCGCGTTCCTTAATTCTTGTACCAGGCGACCGATTCTCAATTAAATACTTCAAAACAAAGCCCATCACCTTTTTAAGATAGGATTCTTTCAAATAAATCACATTCGTTCAGTGAAAAGCCCGGTGTAGATCTACAGGTGAACATCTAGACAGGAATAAACTAAAAGAAAATTTCCATGGTAGATTGCTTTCAAATCATTGTTATAGTATTGGTATCAATTTTCAGACGTTCACATAAATAATAATATTAATTTGTTTGTAAACATTCTCTGAAAAAGAATGTTTTACGGTGCAAATTAGGTAATTTTGTAAATAAAGGACTATCAATTTAAAGCAATACTATAACAATGATTTCAAAATAATTTAGCATGATACTTTTTGTAAAACATCATCAAGTTTACATGAAGTTCACTTGTAGATGGACGGCTTATCGAGCTATCCATAAAACGACTGGGAAATTATTGGCAAGAATCTGAAAGGAGGATCTATAACTTATATTGACTTATTGCATTGGTTTTAACTGTATTTAAAATACTATCAAATTTTAATTTGTACCTATCGCAGACTGCTTTATGAAGAGGCACTGTCGAAGGCTTTGGTGGTCTTTGACGGATACAAATAGTAGTTTCCTATCCTGATGAAATGTCCAAGCAACTCTTGATAGCTGTATAAAAACAAACTTGCATTAAAGTTTATTCTTAATATATTGATTAGAAATATATTTATTTTTTAAATTAGATAACGGTGAGGATGCTGAAAGTCAGATTGTTGATATTTAAGTTAAAAGTACAGTAAGTAATACACATCAGTTTATGTATCTATATAATTATGTAACAATTCACTTTACCTTGACGAAGGATGATTATTATCTTCTTGGAAATGTAATATTCCTTGAGCGCACTAACAGCATTAAGGGAACCTAACCACCTTGAACCGACTTTTAAAAATCAAATAAATTGATAACAGATCGGTTATCTACTGTTTTTGGGGTCGCTGATCACGTTTTCACTATCAGATTTGCATAGAATTATTTTGTTTAAAAATTTAGGGAAATTATTTATTGCAAAATTAATGTTTTTCCGTTAAATGTGAAATTTACGATCAAATTTAGTAAAAAAATATATTGATACACAATTATACACATACAAACTTATAAGCATGCCAGCGAAAAAAGTTTCGGATAAAAGTTTTAGCATTTTTCCCTGGCTATCTGATGATGACCTTGACAATGTCATTGAGCGTAACCTTGAAGGTCATTTGAAGGTCAAGTCGATTTTTTCAAATAGAAACCCCTACTTTTGGCACCAGAAATGGATATAGCGGGAAATTTTACGTTTGAATACGACCTTGCCTTGACCTTGAATTCAATGGTCAAGGTCATTGGTCATGCCGATAATAGTACAACTGGTTAGCTGAACTAGAATGCATTCAAGGAGAAAATGTTACCCACAAAAGTTTTCAGTTTTCTCCCTGGCTGACGAATGGTCATCTTGACCCTGTTGTTAAACAGGACCTTCAAGGGCATTTCAAGGTCAAGTTGATTTTTTTGAAATGGAAACTCCTACTTTTAGCTCCATAAATGAAAAGAGAGGGACATGCGTTCAAAAATGAAAAAATTTGAACTGTAACAAATTATTTTGATTTTGATCATGGCTGATTACGGTCCCAACGAAATCGTTGATATGATTATGATTTTGGTGAAAGTCGAAATAATTATGCAGCAGCTGCCAGACTTTATGCTGAACGCTATCCCAATAGGAGACACCCAAGTAATGTTACTATTCAAACCTCAACTCAGAGAGCTCGAAATGGATCTTTTGTTCGTCAACGCCGTCATCGTGAATACGACGAAAACGATCCTCGTGTTATTACCATTCTAGCGATTATTCATCTTGATCCTCACATTAGTACTCTACAAATAGAAAGAGAAATAGGTATACCTCAATCAACAGCATCCCGAATATTGAGAGCGAGAAGATATCATCCTTATCACATAACATTAACACAACAGTTAACTCCAAATGATATGATTTTGCGAGTACGTTTTTGTCGATGGGCAATACGAATGATTCAACAAGATCAAGACTTTTTCAGGCACGTTATTTTTTCAGATGAATCTTTAGTCTAGTTGCGCTTGCAGAGGTGAGGTAGGAAGGAATTGGACACGTGTGTTCAATTGAACTTAGTATTTATTGGATGGCTTGGTATTATAACTTTTTGGCTCGGCGGAACGCAAACTGCAGGACAGGCAGAGAGGCCTAGGTCTGTGCTAGTCTCTAGTTCGAGCGAGAGTGGCGAGTGCCCCCAGCGAAGCCACCCCTCAGACCTCGGACGGAAGACGTTGGTCTCGCTCATGAGGCCCGAAGGGAAGGGATAGCTTGGGCACTTTAGCGGATGAGTGGCGTGCGTGATTTTTTGAGAATTCCGAGGATTATCGAGCGCGCGCGCGGCGGATCGCTTTATTGCGGTGAGGCAATAAAGCGAGGGACCGCTTGGCAAAAACTCGAAAGCGTTGTAAACGCTCTCTACTAGGCTCCGCAGATGCGGAAAACATGCACGCCGCAAATCAACATTCAGAAACACTGGAGAATTGAATAGACATAATTGTCATTATTGGTCAGATGAAAATCCTCATTGGTTCAGGCCCATATACAATCAACACCGCTGGAGTGTTATGGTCTGGTGTGGAATCATCAATGGCTATTTGATTGGTCCTTATTTCTTTGAAGAGAAAGTGAATGGGGTAAACTTTTTGAGATTACTTCGAGACATTTTACCTGAATTACTAGAAAATGTCGACCTAGCAACAAGGCTAAGAATGTGGATCCAATTAGATGGAGCACCACCACATTATGCACGCATTGTTCGTGATTATTTAAACACCAGCTACAATGGCAGGTGGATTGGGCGAGGTGGCCCAGTTGCCTGGCCCCCTCGTTCACCTGATTTAACCCCTCCCGATTTTTACTTATGGGGATATCTTAAGAATGTTGTTTATGCTCAACGGTCAACAACGCGAGATAATATGATCGAACGCATTCGTACAGAGTGCAGCAATCCCTCGAGATGTTCTACTTAGAACCATAAGACAATTCAGAACTCGACTTGATCTTTGCATCCAACAAAACGGCGGTAATTTCGAACAATTAATCAATGGTTAACTCCAGTTAACATTCCATAAAAATACCAAAAAAATAACAAAAAGGGAAAAAACAAATAAACACATAAAAACAAATAAAAAAATAAACCAAAAAACAAAAAATGGGGTACAAATCCTTTTGACAACCTCCTCGATGGTGCATCCTGGGTTTGGCTGATGTCAAAGGTAATTTCCGCACAAAAGATGATTTGTTTCCAAAATCACATGTTCGAACGTAAAATTTCCCGCTCTTTCCATTTATGGTGCCAATAGTAGGGGTTTCTATTTGGAAAAATCGACTTGACCTTCAAATGACCTTGAAGGTCATGCTCAATGACATTGTCAAGGTCATCATCAGATAGCCAGGGAAAAATCCTAAAACTTTTATTCGAAACATTTTTCGCTGGCATGCTTTGCCAACGAGATAATTGAGATTAAAGATTAAAATGACTCACCCTGTATATATATATATATATATATATATATATATATATATATATATATATATATATTGACTGCTTTTAAAAGGGCGCGAAAATGCAAAATTATTATTATTAATATATTTTAGGTTGACTATTTGGAGTATTTAGGCGGCTATAATGCTTCTGATGCCGCTGCCATCTACTTGAAGCAGTGCTTCCAGCCAACGGCAGACCTCGTGGAGAAGGTGACTTGGCTTGGCTCTCGGAAAAATGGCATAAGCTCGTTAAAAGATACGCGATTTGTTGAAGCTTGTGAAGGTAAAACTAATTTATTTAGTTGTAGGACCTTCCCTTGCAAGAGTCTAAATCAGAATCAGTATAATTTCTGCACATATACATAAATATTTATTTATTTATAACCATATGCATAAACCTTTTTAAGGTTTATGTATATATAATATTTTTTATTTTGTAGAAGCCATGGCAGAAAATAAAAAGTTTGGGGAGCCCGCCAAGACGGACTTAGCCACGGCAATGACAAAAGCACTAAAGTGCGTAAAAGAAGAGTACTGCTGCCGCAAGTCCAAGCGTGCTGCTGGCATACCCTTGCAAAATGGGCTACCCCTACAAAGAAGGAGGGTCGAGGAAGACAAAAATAATGGTAAGAAAGTTACATAAAAAATTATGACATATTTGTTTTTTTAATACTATTTTATTTAGGAATCGACGACGGCGACGAGCTCGGTGACGACGACGAGCCTGGCGGCGGCGAAGTTGGAGATGGCGGTCTTGGTAACGGCGAGGTCGAAGACGGTGAGGTTGGAGACGTCCGCGGGCTTGGCAATGACGGCGAAGTTGGCGGCGGGAGCTTCACTGACGGCTACGGCGAGCTTAGCGACGGAGACTTCGGCGGCGATGGGAACAACATCGGCGGCGACGATAACGACATCATCGGCGACGGGAACGACACTGAGGAACTAAGCGTTGGCGGGCAAAAAGACGACGAGAACGAGTACGGCGATGACGCTGGCCAAGGCGAGTACGGCGATGATGACGAAGAGCGACCGCACTGCCCTTATCAGCGATCACGACGAGGAACGCAGCAACGATCCTGATAACGCTGCAATTTTTGAGTATTTATTTCTAAATAAAATATACGTTATTTAACTGATATAAATATCAATTGTATTTTTACTATTCAAAATTTTGTATTACATTGACTCTTATTATAGCTTTAAAAACGCATTGATTTATAAATTATATCTCAATAAAAAAATAATTTGAATTCACCTTCCATATAGATTAATTATATTGTATCAATTTATACTGAGATATAATTTGTAAATGAATTCATTTTTTAAGTATATACAGAGTCAATGTAACATAATATGTTTAATAGTTATTTTTTTCATAATTTATTTTTGCGAATAAGTCAAATATTATAAGTATACATATATATAATAATTTATATTATTTTTATTGTTTCAGATAAATGTATTCATCACCAAAAAAAAAAATATATATATATATATATATATTAAAAATAATGTATTTTTCTAAATAAAATAATGTTTCGAATATATTTTGTAATTTTATTTCTTATATTTATAATTAATCCAATATATGCATTTATATATATACTTTTTTTTGTAAAATTTTCTTAAATTTTCATTAAAATACTTTCAGTCATATATGTATATGTGTTATACGTACCCTATAAGACATTTAAACCTTTAAATCAGGATTTGAGCGGGTTCGATCATTCAGATCCTGACCAAAAAATTCCTGGAGATACCTTTTTTTAGTCTCAAAGTACTTGTACAAGTGCCGTAATATCACAAGCATAAGCCTCTATTCTAAAAATCAATTTAGCAGTCTATAATGTTAAAATATGATTTAAATACCACTATATGCCTAACAACAATATGTTTATGTGCAACGCTCACCACCAACAGATTTATAGAGTTAGTTTGCATAAAAAGAAAGACATTTTTGCAATAAAAAGTTGATATTGCATGGGTATTCCTTACTAGAATAATAGGCATCTCTTTAATAACTTATTATTATAATATATAATTGATAATCATGACATGGATGCACAAAGATTATGTTACCATGAAAAACGTTTGAGGCTTGTAAAATATTTTTATGTATATTTTAAACGTGGAAATACCCATCAATGAGTCATAGTGTGCACATTATTTAAATATACCCATTATCTATCCTTACATATAAAAGACTCAGTCGGAAAATTTCTCTTGTATACCATACACGATGGTGAGATATAAATTTCTTATTAATTAAAACGCATGTGCGTGTATATATTACATTATAGTTAACATTAACAACAATCATATTAAATTTTATCTTTTATAATTTAAAAAATTGTCCTGGTTAATTATTAATTCCTTTTGTCGTTTTCTCACACACACACGCATAACTTACTTATATATGTGTATGACAACTACGTTGAGTAAATTTATACTTGCTCAGCTTCTTTGTTTCTTATCTGTCAAGTTATATGAAAGCACTGTTATTGTTCCAAGTTTTTTATCGTTCAGTCATTCTCCTGCCATACTCATATAAGCAAGATACTAAATATTAATTTAATATACTGCTTTTCAATTTAATTTGTAAGTAATACAATTTTACAGTAACTTTAATAAGTACCGAGACTATGGTTCAGTAATTTAGCATCTGATGAAATTTCGTGTGTGAATTGTTAATGCAGAAAGTAAATCTGTCGGTAACAAAAGTGCATAATGATTAATATATATAAATTTCAGCGTCGTTAATACAACAAAAAAGTACATAATTTTGATATTTATAGTGTTAATAAAGTACGAATATGTTTAAATTTACCAAAAAGGCTAAAAAGAAATTGAAAATGGCTGAATCTCGAGTAAAATTCGACGAAGACAGCAGCAACGGATTGTTTATTGAGGAAAAATATATTCCAGAGGAAATTTTGTCTTTAATATTATGCTACGTTGACCATAAAACACTTCTCGCTTGCCAGCTGGTTTGCAAGCAGTGGCAATTTATAATGCAAGACTTCGTTTGGCATAAGAAAGCAGAATTGAGTTTAGGACGTGTAATACCCAAGAATAAAAGTGTACCTTGGCAATTGTACTATTTTAGTTGTACCAAACCATTTGAAAAAAATCTAATTAAAAATCATTCCGGAGAACTGGGACTCAATGCTCATTGGACAGTTACAGCATCAGGTGGAAATGGCTGGAAAGTTGAAGCACCTCCTCACGGTGTTCCTCCATTACCAGATGATCCAGTTTTTGAAGACAAAGTTCATTGTTTTGTTACTTCTTTTTATGTAAATCCTAGTAGTAGACATGCTCAAAATGTTGATATTTTGTCATGTCATAAATTTCAAATAGTTGATCTTATTAAAGAAGGCTTTACAGAATATTTGTTGGATAATTTTCAACCGAAAATAAAGGTATTTCAAGACCAAAGCATATCACTTTAAAGCAAATTTTATTATGAAATAATACAAATAAACTTTATTTTAGGTTAGTGAATGGATAGCTAGTCGATGGGATTGCTCGGCTACTTATGGATGCGATTTTCAATTAATAGGCGTGAAGAACAAGAAAAAAGTAAGAGTTTTCGATTTCAAAAGAATGATTAAAGAATTAACGGCGGAAAATAACACCCAAAATGAATGGATCAAAGTTAGTATCAATAGCGTTAATATATATGTACATGAGTTTTTCACGCACTGTATACAAAATTCAAGTGAATGTTCATCATTACAGGTTGAATACACATTCGAAGGTTATGGTAAAGGACTGAGAAAAATTAAGTTCATGCATGGTGGTCAAGATAGGCGATTTTGGAGGGGACATTACGGTTCTAAAATGGCAGGTGCTTGCGTGAAAGTTGAAAATCCTATCTTTGATGTTGATAATGATTCTGTATAAGTGGTCTCAAAGTATTGCTTCTGCCCAGTATAACACTGTTCCGAACACTTTAAACTGAGCTGTGATAATAACTCATGAAACATATTTTTTGCTTACTTATAAAATATTTAAAGTTTATGGGTGCTTAGACTAACTGAATTAAAAAAAATGTAACTTTAATATAAAATAAGTATGCATACATTATATATGTATAAGAGATATTAAAATAAATTATTTTTCTAAGTATATCACACGGATTTATTATAGTGATGTATAATATATTTATCCTATTATAGTATGTGAATAACAAGTTCAACCACTTACAGACTAAGTTCGAAAATCAAATGTAAATAGCATATTTGGTACAGTCGGCTTTTTTAGATTAAGTGTGGAGTTTACAGTATGAGTCGAGGCGAGCTAGGCGGGTACATATTCACACATACCCATATTTTTTGTAAGACACGGACGTATTTTCGTGTTTTTTTTTTCGTATACGTGTTTAGCGAGGCTTACGTGACTATTTTCAACGCATTAACTACGTTTGTAAATAATGCAAAAACATAAAAAAAATTCCTTTGTAACACCTATATAGTGATGTTTTTTGACTGGCCTGAAAAAAATTGTAAAAATAATTAAAACATGTACTGAAGATGAGTATAATAATAATAGTTTATAAACTGAGATTTTTAAATAATAAAAGTGTTAAAATGAAATATTAAGAATATATAAACACACTCGCCATGTAAAACAGTGAACATCTTCACTATTTATGCAGTGAACGCATTTTTTACTGTTGAAATATTGAAAAAAATCACGAATTTGACACCGAAATTCGGTTTAACTATTCAAACAGTGAAAATATGACTATTCTAATCAGTGAAACGCAAACATAAATACTATTTTGTCCAGTGAAAATTTCACTTTCGAATAAGTCAATCTGATTTACTTATTCAACAGTGAAAAAATGAGAGGAGCAATTCTAAAATTGAAACTCTTAAACTCACATACACCATTCACCCTCTACAGCAAAGTTTTAATAGGAAAAAAATTTTTGTCAATACGTTTGAACATTGGGGGAAAGCGAGGGCAAGAATATAATATTTATTAAGGGGGTTCTGATCCCTGGCCATGAGAAAGTAAGATTACGAATCGCAAATAGATGATGTCCAGAGGATCGCCGATGTCGGGATTCATATAAAAATGTATTTTTCGTCGATATCTCGTAAAGGGAGGCTTTTCAAGAGAGAAAAGGGCGAAATTTTCGCCCCATACATGGGACTAGAACATCAAATTTCTATTCGAGTAGTCAATTAAAATTTTTTTAAATTTTGAGGTTAGGAATCCGTTTTTTGTTTTCGAAACGATGCGTCCTTTCTACAACTCCATAAAGCTAAAGAATTACGTCCACAAGTGAGATTTTTACATAAATTTACGGAGCGCACTTCCTAGAGTCCGTCATCGCCGACCCCGAACACACAGACACGAAAAACTATGTAGCGTACTAGATAGCTGCATACTTGAGGCATTTATTTATTCGTGAATCGATCGTTCGAAAATATAACCTCTAATTGAAGAGCTCTTGGTGCTTATAGGGTAGGTGTATTTGAAGTTTTGTTTTTAGATGAAAAATTATCACCTCCGCTTGCTTTCCTTCTATGTGCTGCGCATAAAAACCAAAGCTCGAAATATACTATGCTATTATTTACGGATTACCGTTATGTATCATTACTTTTAGTTTGTATATGTTGAAGTACTTAATATATCAGATATGAAATTTTGAACGTAATAGTTTAGTTTAGGTAAATTCACCTTAGTTTGCTTATAGGCACAAAAAACACGGAAATCAATACATCCGTTACAAAAACTATGGCGTGCACCAAGGGCTTTTTTACTTCGGTATAAAAAAGCTTACTTTAAGCCCTTGGTACACAATATATAATACGTGTACTTACATACTATTCATTTTGAATACATACTGAATTCCCGCTTTCAAAAATCATTTCCGCGTAGCCACGGTCGTGGCGTGGCGCGCGCAGCCTTGAAAGAGCATGCGCGCAGTTACACGATTAGGGCGTCTTCGCATATCAAGTCTAGCTACATACCTCAAAAGTAATAGCAGGAAACTTGAATTGAAAACCAAGATTATTAAATAATCTTTGTTATTAAAGTTACAATATACTTTGTAGAAACGGATATTGTAATTACTGCATACAAATAATGCGCAGATTAAGTTTTCTTAAATACACAAATAAGATAACAGTAATTCAAAGTGAGGTGTAAATAAAATTCAAATTTCCTGCAAGTAGTATTTTAACTAAGATTTATATCTTACGTGTGTATTAAAAAAAAAACTAAATCTGTAAGTTACATTCATGCAATTATCTATCCTTCAAATGCATTACAACAATAGCTTTATACGCCTTCGACATTCGATTCGAATCCCCCAGTAGTCATTCCAAAGAATTAACGCCAGGTTTCATGCAAAAGCGCCCTAAGTCAGAGAGACAAGCAGACAGCCTGTACCGCTTTATACCAATCTGTTTCTCTTATGTTGTGTCTATGTCTGTACGGCTGCATTTTGGTTATGTTCGTATGTTGAATTCCGGATCACATACGTATACACTTATGTTGCCATATAATCGGAAATAAAATTACATCAAAGAACAGAGTAAGAGTTATTAAAATTTATTATTAAGATGTCATAAGTATCTTACTTATATTTTTTTAATAAGTTTTTACGTGTAACCGTATATAATAATTTATTTTTTAACTATATACTCTTAGGTTATCCTTGCATTTCATAAATTATATTATAGTAATTAGTTTAACTGATGTATGAACAAAGATGTTGGATTTAACTTAAGCAAATTTTAATTGTAGTCTAACCTAAAAGTTAGATAAAAGGCCAATTTCTTTTTTTCGTTTCTTTGAATAAGGTTTTGCCATATTTTGATATAATTAATATTGTTTTAAGATGGCAGATCAAAAAATTATTCTAGTCACAGGAGGGAGTGGTTTGGTTGGGAAAGCAATTCAATCTGTAGTACAAGCTGAAAATCCAAGCAATGAAAAATGGATATTTCTCAGTTCAAAAGATGCTGATTTATGGTAAGACTTTTTTTCGGACAATTGTTATAAACTAATATCTCGTATTTCATTTCTACAAATTTGATATTTTTAGTGACAAAAAAAGCACGGAGAAATTATTTGAAAAACACAAGCCAACACACGTCATTCATCTTGCAGCTATGGTTGGAGGTTTATTTCATAATATGGCACACAACTTGGATTTCTTAGTAAGGATTTTTTTTTCATAAATTTAGCAAGTATAGTCATAACGTTGATAAATAAAAAATCATTTTGTTTCAGCGTAATAATCTGCACATGAATGATAACGTTCTCCAAACAGCACATGAATATGGTGTTGTAAAAGTTGTATCTTGTCTTTCCACGTGCATTTTCCCTGACAAAACAACTTATCCAATTGATGAAACAATGGTAAGTATTTGGTACGATGCTAAAAAGGATTACTTACAACACGGGAAAGCGTATCTTAAATGCGAAATCAAGTCGCACACACTCCTGTTTTATCGACCTACCAACCTAAATTCAATTTCACTTTTTGGCAAAACGGTTGTTTGGAATGAATTTTCCTTTTGTGAATCGCATTCTGAGGACGTAATATGGTTGCTCGACCGTTTTTACGCAATTATTAAAAAAAAATTTAATTTATTACTGCAAATTGATTTTTGCATACGAAGCCGTTGGTCGCGGTTGCCATGTTGGTTACTATGGAAATCAATAAAAATACCGGTTTGCTCATTTATATTTAGCAATAAATTTACTTTTTGGCAAATAAATAGTATTACAGCAGTTGTCCGCCTTTTATTAGACCTTCAGAATACGTTTCCCAAAAGGAAAATTCATTCTGATCAGTCGTTTTGCCGAAAAGTGAAATATAAGTTAGGGTCGATAAAACAGGACTGTGCCCTTAAGCAGTCCATTTTTCGCTAAGCAGTTAGCGCCCGATCGTAGCGAAAACGATATGTACGGTAAAATAATGAATAACTCAAGTCATTAATAGGCTTGACCTAAGTGTGGCCTTAAGGGAGTTGTATAGAAAATAGAAATATGGGATAGAAAATATGAAACTTTGAAGGTTTTTAGATTATCATATAAAAATAAGCTATACAAATTTTTGTGGACTTTTAGGGTACTTATGACAGGAGATATTGATAATTATTTGTATGCCTCTTACAAGCTCTTAACATGGCGTCTTATGAGAATCACAAAATTGTCTGTATATAATCTTTGATAGCTACGTAAATATGTGATAGATCTTAATGAAACGACATAGCTAGTAGAAACTTAAAATATTTAGAATTATAAATTTGCCTGAAAAACGTTGAGAGGGTACTTTTGAAAGAAGAAATAAAACAATAAACTATTGAAAACGACAGGTTATGAAACCCTTCTCAAAGATCTGGTAACGTTGCATAATACACGCACGTCGCGCGCTATTTAAAATTTGAATGTAAGTTTTGATTTTTCATTGATTAATACAGTAGGGCGTATATTTTATATAAATACAATAAACAAAAATGAGAATTTAAGAACAATTTTATTTTATAACAAACAATTTATAAACCAATTTTTTTTTATATATTATATTAGGTACAATTTTTTTTTAATTAAATAATTTTTGGCGCAGTTTTAAATACTTAGAAAATATACCGCAATTTTTAATTAAATAACTAATATTTAGTTTTCAAATAATCACAGAGCTTCGTTTTTACTTTTTTATCTTTAGTTACGCGAATTTTTCCACTTTCGACGGCACCAAATAAACAAGATAGGCCATCAAAACCGTTTTGTCTATATGCATCAATGAGCATATCCAAACTTATGTTAGCAGCGATCTTTTTTTTTCTCATTTGGACTGATGTACAGCCTTTTAACTCGTCCTACAACTTTAAATTCGAAGTACTTTTTTGATACTAATATTTTTTTTCTTTGGCTTCATTCCACGTAAAAGAACACTGTAGAATTTGCGTTTTAGTAATATTTAATTTTAATAGAATTTGCTCTAACATAGCGACATCTCCAAAGCCTTGTATATTCGAGTTCTTAACAAGAGTTTCTAGTTTATTAGATCCAGCTGTTTTTACTCCTGTAACAGTTCTTATAATCGGTAACGAATCTGAAAACCCGTAAATAATAGATTCAAAGTACTTATCTAGGTAGGTTTTCTCCATAGCTTTTATTAGTCTTGGATAGTCAAAAGAGCAATTATGGGCTACGAGAACGCATTTCCTTTGAAATATACGTAGAAATTGATATAAACTAAGCAAAGATTCTTGTAAATTAACAGTAATCACTATTTTTTCATGCAATTTCAAGTTTCCATTGGTAAATGTCAACCCATTTATTTGACTAGCTTTGTCTGATATAATTTGAGTAGGTTTAATATAAATACTAAATTCATATGCTTCATATTTCATAGCAATTTGAAGAATATCACAATCACCATTTGTGCTACCAGTTTCCAAGTCGAAGAAAACTACAATCGATTCACAATTTTCATCTATACAAGCTATTTCAATGCTATCGTTTACATTATCCATCAAAGAAATATTTTATTCATAGGTAACACCTTCCGAAATTTCGTTTTTATGCCTAAGTTCTGATTTTTGTTTTTTTAAAAATAAACGTTGCCTTTTAAATTTCAAAGTGCTAGCTCTATGTCGTCTACGAGTAGAATAGTTATCTGTTTTCTTACAATATTTTGTCAGCTGCTTAGAAGGAGACATTTGACATTTTTCTAATAATTTAACCATGTAGTTTTCTCCTTCATTCTTTTTTAGAACAGCCAAGTTGACACTAATATTATACGATTGAGAAGTTCCATAAAACTGATATTTTGGAGCCTTGCAAGCGACCATAGCTTGACAACTTTCGTTTGGATTGCTTGTTACGCCAGAACAAAATTGATGTGATTTATTAGCTAAATTATCAAAAATGTTTTGAAGTAAATCAAATAGTTTTGAATCTGTGAAACCCTCTCCAATTACTGAATGTTTATATGAACTTGGATTATTCAAGTAACCACACCAATCTTCGCAGTTAGCATGATTGTTAAAGCAATGGTACGGTATATTTCTTATTGCACTAGCCATTGCTAAAGCGTTACCTTTATTTTGTGCTACGCTATAGTTAAAACATTTGCTAAGGTATGATATGCTTTTAGAATTTAATTCTTTGTAGGATTTTACATGCTTATATAATTGAGAGACAACTCCTTTATTGGTATGGTTTCTATCATCCTGCTTTGGTATTTCGTAATCTACTGCATTACGAGCTGCTGCAATGGCAGTGGCCGACTTCTTTTTCATGAGTCTTGTACGTTGTTGGATTTAGTGGAGACACGCCTAATGATGTTAAAACTTTATTTAGTTTGGTAAAACCTCCACCTCCATTCAATGTTCCTGTAGTACAAAAAAAAGACAAATCAATGAAAAATAAGTTATCTGTAATACATACAAATAATTTACAATTTGTTGTATAAGAAAATTTTCAATCTACACTTACCAATCACAGCTTTTGTGTTAGTGTTGAAAATTTTTTTATGAGATCCAGGTACGCTATGTTGATAATCGGTGAGAACGTCGTTCGTACGTCTGCATGCTCGGCATTCAATATAATATGTTGTTGCGAGGCCACTTGCAATACTTTTAGTCGCATCCAAAAGCGATAATACATTTTTACAATATTTACAAATTAGCTGACGTGCAATCGTATTCATATTGACAATTTTACATCCTTCTTCTTTGAGGTCTATATATTTAGATATTGTTGTCGTTGATGTTCCTGTTTTGGTTTTTCCCACGCTGAAGATTCCAAAAGTTTTGGCCTGTTTTTTGCTGATTAATCCTCGCATTAAAACTTTTTCAGTAACACGTTTATCTTTCCAAAAAAATGTATTCTGTTTTTCTTTCGGCATAACTGATTTATTCACATTTAACGAAAATAAACACACAAAACACGTTTCTCCCACTGCTACAGCTGATCAACGGTCTGTTAGTAAGGCGACGCTCTGAACCCCCACTTGTACACACTCACACACACAAACGAAAGGCAACGTTGCCAGATCATATACTACTTGAGTAGAATAGTTTTATGCATGCTTTATGACTACGGCGGTACCTGTACAACTCCCTTAAGCCGCCCAGTGCTATCAAATTCCCTACATTTTTTTATGTATTAGATAGAATTATAATTTTATGCGATTCCTCACTTTTATTCTCTGTCTCTTACAGTTTAATACTTTTATTACGTTTCCTCATTCTTAACTGATGTTATATTTACAAATTTGATTTATCTTGTTGATTCGACTTTTTTATCATTTTCACGATTTTTGAATGAATATATTTGTATAAAAATATTCATACAAAACCATAAAAATGTGTATAAATATAATAAAATTTACGGAATATGCCATTTTCTCATGTGATATTATACTTACTCGTAATTTCATTTGTTTTCTTTATGCTTTCGTGTATTGTGATCTATATCGCCTTCAAAAATAAACTATATAGTTTGTTCACCAACAGATACTTATATGGAGAAACGTAACGAAAATCATTAATAAAATATAAAAAGGTCCAGAACCCATTAAAATGTCACAATAGCTGTTAGTTTGTTTTATTTTCTTACATTTTTTTACACTTCATTACTTTTTTTATTATTTCTGTTAAAGTTGTTTGACAATTTAAGCTATATCGATTTTCAAAAATAATATAAGTGTTATCCAGAGTAAGTTACTACAGTAATTAGTTCTAATTTAAAAATATTTCATTTATAGGTTCACAATGGACCACCTCATCCATCGAATTATGGATATAGCTTTGCCAAAAGACTAATAGATGTTCAAAACAGGGCTTACCATGATCAGCATAGCAGACTTTACACCAGTGTCATTCCTTGCAATGTTTTTGGACCGCATGATAATTTTAATCCAAGTGCAAGTCACGTCATTCCAGGATTAATGAGAAAATTATATGATCTCATAAAAGATGGTATTTTCATTCGAAATATTTTGCAAGCTCGTTTAATTTGCATAAAACCCATAAATATCCTAATACTTTACTTGTAAAATTTCAGGCAATACAGAAGATATAGTTTTCACAGTTTTAGGAACTGGAAAGCCTTTAAGGCAATTTATATACAGTATTGATCTAGCCAAACTTTTTATCTGGGTTCTTCGAGAATATAACTCGGTTGATCCGATAATATTATCAGGTAATATTATGTTACATCAATCAATAATTAAAAATAGAAAAGAAAAATATAGCACCAGATAATTTATTGTTAAAATTCATGCAAATATTTTTTCCGCAGTCGATGAGTCACAAGAGGTCACTATAGCCCAGGCAGCTGAGGCTCTGGCCAAAGCTTTCGATTTTAAGGGGAAGATCGTCTTTGACACTTCAGCAGCCGACGGACAATACAAGAAAACGGCGAGTAACACGAAACTTCGTAAATTTCTCCCGGACTTTCGTTTCACACCTTTCGAGGATGCTATCAAGGAGACGGTCGAATGGTACAAGAAGAATTACGATAAGGCCAGAAATTAATGGCAGCGATCATTACTTGGATGAATTCCTACGACTCTTAGGCACCTAGGAGTGAGAGATGATATTTTTTTAAGAGCTAAAGACTTGTATAGGAAAGTTGTGAAACTGTATTCGTTATAATGAAATAAATTATTGCAAATTTATATTTGGAAAAAAAACTCAATATTTTTCGCACATATGCAGTTCAACGCTTCGAGTTTTTTCTTCACCCCGACAATTTGAGCCTTGCATAGTCGAAATTCGTACGACGCTTATACGCATTGCATTCGCTCTGATTCGGGTTAGAAAAGTCCATACGTGAGCATAGTTCCCATTGAGAGAGATTCGGTATAGAATGGGCGCATTGTGCTGGAGTATTGTTCGGCTGGTTGATTGACAGAACGTGCGGCCGAAGAAGTGAGCATAACTCACGCTTCGCTTGAGACTCGAGAGATTTGCGCTTTGGTTTTTCGCTGCAACGCGATTAGAACAATGTTCAAGCTCTTTTATTCGTATAGTTACGCAGTTTCTAAGGGGAGTATACAGAGATTGAGATTAGATTTTGGCGAAGGTAAGATTCACGTGGTTTTGGGTCTTGTGTGCATATAGCTCAATGGTTCGGCTTCTGATTGTCTTTGGTTTCTATTATTACAAAGTGTTTCCGTTCTCGTGAATTGAACTCTCGGGGTGTAAGATCGATGGTTTGAAAGATGGCTCGTTCGGGCTGTTTGATTGAATCTTATCTTTTTGTTTCACAAGAGTTGATTGTAATCTGAAATTTCATGCAGTATAGTAATTATGCAATAAAAAATTTTCTTGAACTAATTATACATGTGGATTTACGATTGTTAAAAATAACTAATATCGTATAGTAAACTAGTTAGTTATTTATTATCCTTGATAGAGTAAAATATCAAAAGTAACACACGCGTGGACAATTAAATAACCGCGCTATTTTTCATTATCAACTCTCTTGGCTCCAATTATAAGGAGAAGAAAATGAACGACATATGCGGGCAAAATATGTGTCCACAAAACTTCGTAATAAATGTGAGCTCTTCCAATTTAAAATATGTATACCCACGTGATTGTCGTCAACTCGTTTTTTTTTCAATTTATAATACGCTGGTCACGTACGCAAGAAGCTCTTTTAAATCAAGATTGCAACGTGCCTTTGGAAAATTTACTTCCCTGATTGCGCCATTAAGTGTGCGAGGACGTATGTTTTGTCGAGACGTTCGATTTGTATGACACTCAGCTGTTAAACTTTTTATCAGTTGCCAGAAGAAAAAGGTTGATCTGCAAAGTGCATCAGCAGCAAGTGAGCATTTGTATGAATAGATTATGAATAATCCATGTATCTTATAGGTTTCAGCAAAAATCGTGTCAGGTATGGACTACTCTATGTGAAGGTGAGCCACTTCTTTTTCTATGATGCAACGCGATAGAAACCGTCCAATGAAGCTTCTCTGAATGCATGTACCAATTATTCTACAAACTAGATTTGAAAGCTTATCGCGAATATTCTTGTGATAGAAATTTAAAATCGATTGCCTATCCAACTCCTCGTTGTATTTTTATTATGCGCTCATTTCTACGAACGACAATTTCACTGGGATAATATATTCAGGCTCATTATTGCCGGGTCTATAAATCCTTTATGATCCTATATAACTGCGCACAAGTCATGTTCCGAAATGGAACTAGCCACAGCAATATGAGATTGAAACATAAACGACATTTGTGCGGAAATCGTATAAATGCCCCGAAGCTCGGTCGCCAATATATGCCCCGTTTCCTTTTGTCACGACTACTACCGATAATTACCGAGAGTTTTCTTTATTTTACGGTTTGAAAGTTTCAATGTATACATACACACAGAAACAGAAATCATCTCGTCGCCGGATGGTGTAAGTGTCTGCGTTTTCGATCGATTCTTCGCATTGTTGTTATTTTCCAGAGTCTCCTTGGGGCTGACGAGCTCCTCTTTTTGCCTCGGATAATTTGTATGCGCAAAAGAGTGAAGATGAGAGGTTTTGAATTTCTGATTTTTTAGTATAAGAAGCGGAAGACGAAGTGAATTTCGGGTTCTACAGTTATGCAAATCCATGGACGATGATTTATAGTTTCTTTCGTATAATGACTGTAAGAAATTTTCCACTGCTACGCTTAGATTTGCAAACAAACTGGATTAAATAAAGCAAAGAAGGGCGTATAGCAGAGGCTGAAAGATTGCAAGTCCAAAAAGCATTTTCACTGTCAGAAAAAAAAAGTATGCAGTCGTAGCCATAAAATTCGTTCACCGATCGTACAATGCCTCTATTTCATATTCCGCGTACGCAGTCGGATATCCAAAAGCGCATATCCCAAAAATATGGAAAAAAACCCAAACCACCTCCGACTATTGATGTACATAAGTATAACCACCATGACCCACATGTCGTGTATGCGAAATGACCGGTTCGAAAAATTTTACATATAAATACCGGCAAATGGACGCATATGACGAACGAGTAATGTGTCAGTATTCATTGACATGCAGAGTGCGTCGAACGCGTGCGGCTCATTAGTCGATGCGACGACATTATGCACGGATGATTTGCGCAACAACTGACGTGCAATGTATGGACATAATTCTGCATGAGAAAAATAATTAATTTGTTCACAAATGTGGCGTTGTTAGATGTAGTTTCACAGTTAAAGATTCACTCGGTTCGGTTTAGATTTCAAATAAGGAACACTTATTTATTTCCTTTTGTTTGCGTTATGACACTTAAAGGTCTGTTATCTTGGCGGATTTCCGGATTGTTCCACTGCTAAGTCAATCTGCACTTATTCGCCGATTCGTCAACGAGTAATAGTCACTTTCAAGATTAATGGCAGAATAAGTTCTTTTTATTATATTTACGGGTAAAATATAAAACTTTCATATAGTAGTATAAGAATTAACAAATTATCCTTCTTTGTCTAAAAAATTAGCAACTGTAGTTACATGAAACGGGTTTTTATAAAAAGCTGCTCAAAACAAATTCAATTGAACAAATCCTTTTTTTTTTTAGCGTCTTGACGTCTTCCAACAAGCAGGTAAAAAGTTGATCGCGTTTTGCAACACAACTTGGCAGTGTAGCAACCGACAATCTGGCTTGGAACCACATTGAATGCTTCATCGCACATCGAGGTATATCAGCCATTGAATTACTTTTTTACATGATTATATACATTACTGACGTGTACATTCAATTATCAATTGCGATAAATGTTTTACATATATAGTAAACCTTAACGTTACGTTTTAATGATGCGAAACGTTATCCTTGCTTTTTTATTTTATATTTTAGACTAGCGATCTGGTAATGATTTACTTTAACTTTAATTATTCATGTTTAAATTAATTTCAATACGATTTCCGAAAACGAGTAGATGGAGCGAGTATACTGAACAAGTAGCAAACATAATTAATAATAAAATAATAACCAAATATTATTTCGTCGCTTCTTACGAAGACTAGCACAGTTCAAATTTTCCGACGAAAACTAGCACAACTCACGTATTTCCCGCGAAGACTAGCACAACTCGCGACTTTATATTATTACTTAAAATGGGGTTAGTTAAGTTCATGAAAACCTTGGACAAAGACATAAAAACCTCAAATTTTTGAAAAGTTTCGGAATTTTCTAAAAAGATGACAATTTCAAAAAATGTTTGTAAAAAACTATTTTATTTGGGAAAACAATATTTTAAATTTGGTAAAAAGTTGTAAATTGTGAATATTTAAAAATGTTCATTAGAGACAGTTTCACAAAAATCGAGAAATTTTTATAGAAATTAGTTGTTTAAAGTTTGAGTTAATTGTGCTAGTTTTCGCGGGAAATTTTAAGTTGTCGCTAGTCTAGGCTGCACGTTCTGAGATGTGCTAGTCTTCGTAAAAGGCGACGCACCAAAAAGAAAAATCTATTATTTCTTACAATGACATAATATGTAGTAAAAAATTCTCTATCCGCCCGAAGTATAGTTTTTCCGTTTTTTTCCCATATTATGCTCTTATTTCAATCTCTAAAAACAGATACGAGCAAAACTATACAATTTTACAGATATACACACGGAGGCAACGCAAATGCAATTTCACGAAGCCAGTATATACGCCCAGCACACTTTTACACTCGTCACAAAGCTCGACGGCACGGATAATAAGAATAAGAGCAATAATAAAATATGTAAGGCCAGTAGCGCAAAATGTAAAAGCGAAGAATCGCTCTCCGGGGCAGCTTTAATAAGTTTATATTGGGGAATGAAATTTGCGGTGAACTGGAGCTTCTTATGAAAAAGGAGATATAGCGGCGATGGTGAGGGGCTGGCTGACAGAGAATAATATAAGCGTGATTTCTTATACGATGAAAATTATGAGCTGATTGTTATTGTTTCGGTCGAGGGTTTTAATTGGCGGTATCTTGCGATGGTTTCTGAGAAATTGAAAACGTCGTTTTTGTTATTGTGGTTGGTTACCTCGTTGAGCTTTAAACAAATTATCGCTGAGTAGACCAGTCAGTAAGTTTACAGTAAAAAAAAATTCAAGTAAGTACAGCTACTACACTTTGCTTTTTGCTGCACAAGTAATAAGATGAACTTTAATACTTTGGTATCAAAATTTCGCAAAAACTGTACAATCGCAAATTACGACTATTAACATTTTTAATTAGAAAAGCTCAAGCTTTCCAATTCTTGTCGACTATACTCTTCCCGCCCTTAATAAAACACGATTTTACAAAGCCACATCCCATAGTAGCAGAAGCAAAAACCAGATATGACTAACACGAGCATAATCCGCGAGACATGCGTCCGTGAATGTATGAAGGGCCATTATCCCTGCCAGTGCACACATAAAACCATCTCACCCCTCGAATGCATAGCAAGCCTTTCAGCGGCGACTTAGCCGAGGGTGTCCGCCTAGTGTCTACTTTGCAGGCTTTGGTATACGCACCTGGGCGCTATACATACTGTTTTGTTTCTGTAATTCGATTGTGTATGTGTGTAGCTGGTCGGAGAGGCTGACAGTCTGCTGATGCAGTTACGAGCTACGATGTAAATCTATCTGGGCTGCAGGATTGCATCGATCAATGAATGCGTTTGCCTGAAACGAAGTTGTGCGCGGAGGTGGAATTGTTATCGAGACGACTATGGTTTCTGGCTTCTCTTATTGATTCGAGTTGATTGGGATATTGTGTAATGCGGTTCAAGAAGAGAATTTTAAAATATTGTTTACAGAGGCTGTATATGCGAGCATGTGGGGTCGTGCCTTATCGCCATTTGGTTGACGTTATACGTGAAACTCGTGACTCACGAGATAGTGCATGAAATATTTCGTATCGTATTTCGTCTGGATGCCTTTCTGAATATACAAAGTATTCTTGATAATTATATGAGACGCAACATATAATTGGCTTCGTTTGCAATTAAGATTGTAGGTCTCAATTGCAAAAATAATAATCTCATATATTACTGTCGATAAAATCCGTCGCTATACCTTCTTTCGTGTGAAGTTCTGGCTGCAAAATCCATTTAATCAAAGTAATATTAAAATTAATCATTAGCACTATTTGCTTGTAACTCATTTAATTCTAGTAGCATATCAGTCGAAAATATTGCTTCGGTGCAAGTGCACACGTGCACGTCGGAAGCTTGCAAAGTAAACAAACTGATCTTCTCTTTTGCCCGCGCGCTTGCAAGCCAAACGCGTTCCAAAACCTAAACAAACGTCGCGCCCGTGTATCCTCTCCGTTTTCAGGAGAAAACCACGTAAAAAATAGAGCTGCGTGTATGCGAAAAGCATTCGAGGTACAAACGCAAAGCAAAACTCTGCGCATCATGTTACGCAATATAGTAGCTTTGCTAAAGAATTTCTCTTCTTTGTATATCGTTCACATTTTAGGTCCTCCTGCAGGAAGCTTTATACCTCATAGTAAAAATAATGATAACTTACAAATATGAAATTCTTAAACTTATAATTTAAAATGCTTTTAAATAGAAAGGTATGAGCAGTATGTGCACACGTGTGTAACATCAAATTTCAGAAACCACTGGATTTGTAAATTTTGATTTTGGTCCATATGATTTTTATTTTTACTGTCTAAATATAAAAAAGCATCTCATTTCTCATTTATTAATATTAAATGGTGAATTGTTGTTTCACGAATTATTTGAAAAAAAATTCAAATCTTTAATTTTGTAGTTTAAATTACATCTGTT
Source organism: Trichomalopsis sarcophagae (assembly GCA_024372645.1). Classification (NCBI taxonomy): domain Eukaryota; kingdom Metazoa; phylum Arthropoda; class Insecta; order Hymenoptera; family Pteromalidae; genus Trichomalopsis; species Trichomalopsis sarcophagae. The sequence goes on from QLSS01000086.1 coordinate 40,010, forward strand.
AATCAACTATTTGTTAAATAATATTTTCTAAACTATATTTTTGCTTGAAACTTGCTAAAACGTTTAATGTAATCATTTCTTTGCTACTTACAAAGACTAGCACAGTTCAAAATAGTTGTGATACTTTTTCTCCAAAAGTGTCACAACTTAGAGTGTTCATTCGCGTTTGGATCCCTGACTTGTACTAGTCTTCGCAGTCTAATTCACGTGTGCTACTCTTCGCGGCAAGTTTTGAATCATGTTTGCATTCAATAAAAATCTGTTTAATCCAAAATGAGCAATAATTTTGTGTTCCGTGAAAGTTGTTAGTACCAAAATTGGATTAATTCTATCGAAACAAAATAAATTGTTAAGAGTTTTTTTTCGATCCTTTTTTTTATACTACTCGAACCTCGAAATCTCAACTTTAATGTGAATTTTCGGCCCTTGTGGTATAAAATACCTATGTATCGTGTGTATAAAGACTTGCCTTCAGCTCGTGCTGTAAACTTTCGTTTTGGAAATACAGTCTTTCTGTAGCCGTTGCATACTAAGACGATACTCGTAACCTAAGTACACTTCTGCATAGGGCGTAATTAAGACTTCACGTCGTGCAAAAAAGTACTACTTAGGTCACGTGTATCGCAATGGACTATAATTAATTAGCTAATATCGTCGCTCCGTTCAAAAACTAGCACAGAACTACAACTCGTGATTTGCCGCGAAGAGTAGCACAGTTCAGAAATGCCATCGAGAGTAGTACAACTTGCGACTTTATATTACTTAAAATGTGAGTATTTTACGTTTTTATTGGGTTATTTGGTTGGTTAAGTTCATGAAAACCTTGGACAAAGACAGACAAACCGTAAAGTTTTAGAAGGTTTCGGAAATTTCTAAAAAAAATGAATAATTCAAAAAAATGTTTGTAAAAAATTATTGTATTTGGGAAAAAAATATTAAATTTGATAAAAAGTTGTAAATTATGAATATTTAAAAATGAGTTGTGATGGTCTTCGCGGGATATTTTGAGTTGTGCTAGTCTACTTATGACGGAAAATTTAAACAGTGCTTCTCTTCGCAGAGTGCGACGATATAATGTTATACATTCCTACAAAGATGAATTATTTTGTAACAAGCTCCGTACCAATTATACCTACATCGACTGTGAGGTTTTCCGCGTGTGTATTAATTATATCCGCATCTTTTTATTAAGTGAGGAATCCTTTTATAATTCTTTAAAAACGTACACCAACTTTCAAGAATTGCACGCGATCACAAGATACGTGATGTGATGTTTTTTGTATGAACTGTTCTTTTCTATTTTACGATTAATTCTGAAGTTTTATTTTGTTTTATAGAGATGCGATCATAAGTATGATATAAACGGAAAGGTTTATATAGACATGTTTCTGTTGTTCTATAAAAGGCTGCGAAAAAGAAAGAAACGAATTGAATATCAATACGCTTCATAGTCTCTATCGATCTTATAACGAAGTGATGAAAATATTATATGCTCATAGTAACAGTTGTATGGGAGTTTGATTAAAGGCTATTACTTTTGAATTGCGTGAAAAATACAAATTTATTAAAAGCAATCGCTTGAAGCTTCATAATTTAATTTACTCGTGATCGAATGCAACGTTAACTAACTCAAACTTTTGTTCACAGTCAAATTATTCTGAGATGTTTTAAGCTCGTGCATCTAGTATTTTTGAATTATGAGGACGAATGTGGAGTGCAAAGAGCGGTGTGCAGGCGTTTACATTTACCCTATTCCATCAATATCTATATAAAGTTTATGATACTGATTTTACTCGAATCCATCACTTATATCCATTTGCGATCAATATTTTCCTTTTTTATAAAATAGCCATACACATGTACCCTGAACTCAGTTTTAAAGCAAAGCAGTGCGTTCTTGATTCCAAAATTGTTAAATTCTTGCAAAAAAACCCTGAGCAATAGCCCATAACAAGCATTGCTGAAAAATTAAATAAGAAAAGATTTGTTGAAAATTACAGAGCGCTTGATCTCCTAATGAACGGATATGTTAATTTATTAATCCAAATGGAGAAAATGTAATAAAATACTTTGAGTTTATTCATAAATAAATTTAAATTAGCCGACTCACTAACTTATTAATAACAAATTTAATTACAAAACAAGCCACATCCTCTACCAGTTTCCCACATCTACTACAAAATTAATCGCGACTCTATCGATCGATTCATGTACAAAGAAGACAAACAACAATCTTAAGATAATAATGAGTTGTCGTTGAACAATTTCAAAAAATATACACGCACATCTCACCCCAAAAGCAAAACCATAATCGCGAGAACAGCTCGCAGTGGAAGGAAAAAGAGTATTACTCACACATATCGCAGAGAAAGAGTGAGAGAGAGAGAGAGAGAGAGAGAGAGAGAGAGAGAGAGAGAGAGA
>QLSS01000086.1:42440-107491 GCA_024372645.1 Trichomalopsis sarcophagae
GAGAGAGAGAGAGAGAGAGAGAGAGAGAGAGAGAGAGAGAGAGAGAAACAGTAGCTGTGTGCCGGGGCGCTAGTCCGCATCACGCAGGCGCCGTGTGTGCCGAGCAGCAAAGCGCTTCGTCTCCCCGTACTGTAGCACACGACTAGCAGTTCGCTCGAGGTGAGCCGTCTCGACGCACGGACTCTTATATACACGAGCTCTTTCCTTCTCCTCTTTCTATATATACATCTGTAGACGCACAAGCACGGATATATACGTATATGCATGTGGCACGTGCTTCGCGCCGATTTAAATCGTATACAGTTGTGGAGCAGTATCCTGGTGTTCAGTAGTGAATTTTTCAGTGAAAGAGTTTTAACAGAGGCTCGTGGTGCACATGTGCGTTTTTCCCTCGGACATTTTTCGCGGAAGAGTTGAATGAAAGTTTTGTCGTTCGAGAATTTTTGGAAAATTATGTTGACAGGCAGAAGAATCGAGGTGTATAGACGTGCTTCGGCGACAGAAATATCTTGTGTTTCGTGAAGTTCGACTCTCGCAAGTTTATGCGAAAACAACTCGAGAATAACTCGACTGTTTTCAGAAGAAACAATACGAATAGACTCGGAAAATATTCATGCATCCCCGAAGAATTCCACCTGCGCCAAAGCTCGCACGCGCAAAAAGCAGTAAAAGCTCTGAAAAAAAATTGTTTTCCCAAACAACGCGCGCTCGAGCGCCGCAAGTAGTGCAGGCCCGAATGGTCAGACGTTAAATTTTGTGGAATTTCGCTTCGCCCAAACTTTTGCTAATGCATATAACTGATACATAAATTCAGCTTAATAACTTTGCGCGCATTTCCATTCTTATCTTTTTCGACTTTTTTATTCAAATCGATGCAAAGCTCTCGCGCGCGTTAAATAATGATACTGTGGGCTTCGCGCCTTTTCGCTAGACGACACTGATCGCTCGACCGCGTGCAGGTGTTCAAATTTCATACGCTGAATTATCCTTCCGACGCACACGTGTTCCGGCACCAGCCGTTAACTATCTCTCGATCGATCGTTATGTTGACCGACGCGAATTTTCCATGTTATAGGACAAGAATATAGGTGAAAAACGATACACTTGTGTAATGTGCAAGAAGACTCGGTTGGTGACTCGGCTTGTTATTGAAATTTAATGTTCGATGTAACACAATACAAGCCCTAAAGTGCAGTGACTATCGTCCATTAAAAGTTCGACATTACAGCTGGTGAAAGTGTCCGCGAAGTAATGAAGAAGCCACGACTTCTCCGGGATGATGTTGACAGAGAGCTTTATTTCGGAAGCCGACTAATCGATCTTCACGGAGCGGCTGCTCCGCTTTAAGGTACGAAATTATGTATGTATAGTGCGTATTGCAGTTGGTTCTATAGATTGTCTTTGAGCATCGACGATTTATTGGGAAGAGAGAGAGAGCGGGAGATCTATTGTTGCTTGTATGAGATCGAGACGGTATAATTAGAGTCCAATCAGCGATAATTTTTTTTGCCGATTCTCTTAGCGAGACTCGTTGATCGTCTGGCAAAACAGGATCTAACAATAGAATGCAAATAAGAATAAAAACTTTACTTTATATATACATATATCAATAAATGTCTGCACAAGGATGTTTATTAAAGGATATCGATCGCAAGGAAAAACCGCACATTATAATGCAGTATTCGCCCGGAGCGACGGAACGATGCAAATGGGTATCCTGTTTTCGAAGCGAGTTTCGGACAAGGAAAACGCCGCGCCGCCCATATAGCTTGATTTATTGGGGAAACATGCGTTTGTTTGCACTACTTGTAAAAACGTCAAACGTTCGAGACACATTTCTGGTCATTCACTCTCGGACACTTCTCGGCTTTCAATTTATTATTAGTAGGGAATGCATTTTTCCCGTCGAGACATGTGGCGCGTGTGACACGTAATATTTCACGCTGAATCACGCGTTTAAAAATAAGACGGAGCACTACTCTACAGTGTCTCACCAAAGTATAATACTATACACTCTTGCCAGTGTCGATACGAATCAATATGCACTAATCGGTCGATAAATCAACCAAACAAAAAAGCAGCGATCGCACAATGGAATCAGTTCGTCACCTATGCAATAGTATTTTCAGAGCGCAAAATCATAAATCTGTCAACGGCATATCGCATCTGGGCTATTAACGACACAAACGTCTACACAAAGTCTCGCATATTCCGTCGAGCGAATTCCTTAATCCGATCCAAAGCACACGCAACTATAGAAGAAAAAAAAACTTACACCGAACCGGCCGCGATAATCAAAAATAGACTCACGCACGCCCGCCTCTGGATTCGTTGTGCGTGTATTACGCGCTTGTGTTTATATATAGGTACTTTAACATGTAAGCGTCGGAAGAAAGAGACGAAACGCTGTGCGTTGGCTTGCATCGAGTTAGCGCGATGAGTGGGACTAATCGATGCCGAGGGCCGCGAGCCAAGAAGAGAAGAAAAAAGAGTTGAGAGCAGGCACGCGTGTGTCGCAAAGTGCGAATGAATGTACTTTGAGCTTGATTGCTTTGTTAATTGCGGAGATTCGCCGGACGCAGCGAGGGTCTGAGGTCTCTTGTGGAGAGAGAAAGATTGAGTTGTGCTTTCGTAGGTTCCGACTTCGTGTAATTAGGTAAAACTTTATTCGCCTGGATAATGATTCATCGTTTTTTCAAAAATCAAAGTGTAATTTCAAAGTGTACTTTGCATTCTTGAGAATATTGATGAATTTTGTCAATCACCAGAATCACAGACGCAGCTCTGTTCATTTCGTTAGTACAGGGCAGAAATAGCTCTTCAAAAAGAAAAAGAAAAAATGTTTAAAACTCGACCATACATTTTCTGTCGAATTTTTAAAATTTAAAAATAACCGTTCTTCACACATCGGAAAAACAAAGAAAGTTTTGTACTCGCTATACATGCCTGACATCGATTATTCATTCTGTGAAAATATTGAACAAAACTGCGATCCAAAACAATGACTGTTGAAAGCCGTACTTTACATACCGTAATGATCACCACCGAAATTTTCATCTCGCTTTTGAAATTAAAGCCTGATTAAAAAGCTCGAGGGCAATATATCGATGTATAATGGCATCGCACGTGCAGATGAGAAGAGCGAACGCGTTTTCAAGTCAAATTAATTGGTCTCGCCTTTCAATTTGTAAACTTCAGTGAATTTTTTTTCCCAACAATACACGGCTTCACGCTTCAATTACATATAGGTACATCTATATGTGAATTGTGCGACAGGAAAATTTCACTATTTCGAAGCTTATGGAACGGAATGAAGCTTCAGTTTTTGATTCATCAAAAGGGTTTGGATTATTATACTCTACTCTTTCTAATTAAGCCTCACCTCCACATACAGCGATATTTACAAATTTCATATTATTATACGCAGTTTATGCAGTAGCGACGACATCCAAACATTGGCTGGTCCATAACACCACGTCATAAGTTGCGGTGTCCCCTATATAAAGCTATCTATGTACCAGCTTCTCTGCCCACAACACGACGCGCGGCGTATAGTGTAGTCGCGCGAACTCGCAGAAAACGATGCGCCGGCAATAATCGTTTCAGGCCTCTGAAATGACCTCGTGAAAAGGCGAATTTGGCGTGTGTCGCGATACTCCTCGCAGATGAGTAATAAAGTCAGAAAGTACACGTCTTATTATACGAGAGCTGAGAAAATTGAATGGAGAAAAGTTTTATCGGGGATGAATTTTATGATTGTTGATCTGGAATTTTGGAGATAAATCAACGCTGGGGTCACGATCGAAAGTTGGTTTATCGTCGATATCAGAGCGGTCTGTGTTTTTTTTATTCATTCGTTGATTTTTTTCATAAATATACAAGATAACGTTATAGTAGTGTTATATGTTATACCAACTTTCATTCTTCGCAAGCAGGAAAGAGAAATCACTTCCTGCAACCTCTTCTCGCCCGTTACAACACAATTTCCGTTATTAATTACACAACGCAGGAGGCGTTCGCTCTTCTTTTTTGCACAACCGCGAAAAGGAAGTAAAAACCCTTTTTTTGAAACTTTTCGGCCTCGATTGGGAATTCACCAAGCGAATTGCGAGTCGTTGCTGCAGACGACGCGCGCAGCTCTGCATTATACATGTGCTTCTCTCGAGAGGGATGAGCTTGCAGTCGAGGAGACGTGGAGAATCTCGTTACAAGCGACGGCGTTTTTCTCTCTGTGCGACGCGCTTTGTTTCTGATGAGACGCCGCGATACGCTGATGATCGTTTATGGTTGGGCTGCGATGTTCGCAGGTTGAATTGCTGTCGTTAGAGCTATAACTTATAAATTTTCGATGCTGACTCTTCCAAAATTGGTTTGTTTTACAAAATTCTTCAGCGTAAACAATTGGCAATCGCGCCAGACCTGTGAATATTTACTGAAAAATCGTGAACTTGTCTTTACTTTAAAGAACGAACAATATTAAAACAAAATCATCTAACCTTCAAGTACGCCAGAGAATCCTCAACGTCGCACATCGCCTAACTCATTTCTATATTTATAACCCCCTAAACATCCCGTCAAGTTATACACGTCTCGCAGTACTATTCGCTAAACTCCGACAGCAGAGAGCAGAGTAACAGCTCGCGAGGAACAGTTGCGAGAGAAGCTCAAAAGTTCGCTCTTTCGCGCGCGACAGACGTCGACGAACAAGACCAGAAGCTTGATCCACTCTATTTCGCTCCGCAGGGCTTCTTCGGTCTTTCAGCGTCAATTTCGAAGAGACATTTCAGTCTCTACGCCAACTGTATAACCATCTCTTTTTCTCGTGGGAATTTGTCTTATCAGAAAATTCAATGGGGTATTGATGAGATTCTCGAAGCGATAATTGGGTTAATCAAAGATGCATGTGATCGTAATATAAACGTTTCGCTTTTGATTCAGCTTATACGCGTAAAATGCATATCGACGGGCAGCGGAGACAAGACATTATTATGACTTGCCGATTTATCAGAGGCGCACTTATGTAAAAACAATATCAGCGAGCAAACGAGACGTCGCGTTAGTGTATGTATACTTGCGCAGCGGCATATAAAATCAACCCTCGTCTCGAGCCACCAGACCGAATCATAGCGTTTCGGACAGACAGCCGTCGATATGAAGCAACTCGCACGCGCGCTATATCTGAATTCCGGATATCTTTCATCCGTAAACACAAAAAACTCACACCAGGATACGAGGCGACCTTGTTTCGCGCTATCTCTCTCTCCTATCGATTCATTCACATCGCCGAGAGAGCTGAAGTGAAAAAATCTGCAACGTCGATAAAGCTCAAAGCAGTCTAGTCTCCCGTCGGTATATTTGCTGCATTCGTGATTATAATAAGAGGCATTTTTAACAACTTGTCTTACTCTCTTGTCAGACTTACGCAACTCTGCACATCGCGTCTCAGTGAAACAAGGAACTAATCGATCCGAGAAGAAGCTGAAGTGACGAGAGATGCTCCTCGATGTGGCGACGAGGCTACAACAGTCGTCGCGAGTGTCTACTGAGACGAGTCATCGGGATGATTCTTTGGTGATGACGGATGTGACGAGGCCGATAATGATTGGAGCAGCTATGAGGAGAACAAGAGGCCGATTGACGTGATCGGCGAGTTCTGAGTGCGAGTCCGGGGACGACGATGCCCGGAATCGTCGTGTTCAGGAGACGCTGGAGCGTCGGCAGCGACGACCTCGTCGTGCCTGGAGCTTTCCTCTTTCTTCTGCATCTCGTCTGGTGAGTGATAGTTTTTTCTTTTTTTTCACAAATATACAAAAGATTAGAAAATGTACACGAAAAGATAGTGTCAAAATTCTTTATCACTGCGCGTTTTTATTTTTTAGAATTTTTATTTTGAAAAAAATATTAACGATATCTAACATGAAAAAAACGTATCAGCGATGAGAAATGCCTGACAAAAGTTACTTCAAATATACAGTGAAAATTATTGTGTGAATTTGCAGTTATTCTTGAGAAGAAGTGCACTCACGGTGAACTTTACCTTTGTCTTAAAACTGACATTTTCATCGTTCATATAATTTTAATTTTAATATACATACTGAATGATTTAACTATAGTTGCAAGATTGATTACAAATTTAAAAATTCAATAACATTTATATTTTGTAGTAATAACAAGTTCAAATAAAGAACGGGTTTTCTGATTATTTTCAATTCTCTGAAAAGTGACCTTATACATAACCGTAAAAGTTACCGTAAGCTTGCGTAAATATTCCAAATACATTTGGTTCCAAAGATTACCATGCCGCTAATTTTCGCGAAAACATTTAATACCATTCAGCATGAATCTAATTTAACATTATTGAATATTACTATTAATTCTAAGTATAAAAAAGTCGTTTCTCCTCAAATAAACAAATGTATGCAGTTAAGAATTCAGAAAATTGAATCATTATCTACAAAAAAAAAAAAAAATATCCAACCCACTCGGGATACTTATTTTCACTTACCTCGCAGCGTAAACTCAAGAAAGCCGGGCGGTAGGTATAGATCATCAATTTTATCGTTTATCGCATCGCAAGGAGGCATCCCAGAAAGCTTAATAGACCCTCTGCTGCTTTTTCTCTCCTGAGAAAAAAAAAGGCAAACGCAGTCAACGCTATACTGTGCGCGATAGGATCTATGCATCGTTATGTATATACACACACGACGCTAAATAAACGAGCCGTCAGTCGATGCGTTAATTAGATTTCTCCGACGGATCAAAGAGTTGATGAAAAAAAAGCGTGCGTATAATATAGACTCCGCAAAAAATAAAGGAGAAGCTTGCGCAAATTTCATTTCCCGGTGCGGGCGCTCGAACAAATTGGCAGTTAAACGAAGTACCGTGTCTATACCGTTGAATAATTTGCTTTTTTCATCGAAGATAATTTTGTTGAACGAGAAAATGTGTTTCTACGCGGCAAAGAAGAGGGTGTCGAGTGCGCGCAGAGTACATTAGAAAGGAATCGCGAGATTAAAAAAACATTGCGACGACGCTCCGTTGAAAAAAAAGGACAGCTGTTTGCGTGTGTTATCCTTTTTATCCTCACAGTCTAGCTGCGTAAAAGGAAGTACATGTGCACCTGTCAAAGTGCACTAAAAACAATGCCTTTCATCTGTATCCTATCAAAGCTCCGTTTGTTGCTTGTCGCTTCTTCGCATCTTTGCGTATGTACTGTACATCAAAACTATTTCACTTTTAATGCCTCTCGAGAGGCTCTTTATGCCCTTTTACCGGATGTCCATCTATTTCACGCTGTATATGCTTCGTGCGTTTTGTTATCTTTGTGCGATTCCCTGATACTCGCGTCGTGTCTTCTATCGTATCGCTTTGTTATAACGCTTGGATTACGAATCGTCTGTGTATGGTGTGTCATAAAAGCAATGCCATTATGTCGAGCAAAATACAAGTAGAAAATAACGCTTATTTTTAACGTGATTTTTGTGCATTTGTATACGACGATTTTCACTATAGGAAAGCCAACATACGGTGCCTAATCCATCTCCCTCCTTATCTTGTCATTCTTCAATCATGAAAGTTCGCTGGATAAAAAAATTTAATATCGGGTCTTCATTTGGTCGTTATAGGTACCGCGAATGTAAACACTGACAACTTTCAAGGAGCGGCTTTTTGCTTTTATAAATGTGTTATAAACTTTCCGCGCTACGCTTTTATTCCTCGATGCCGTCAGTTTTTAATGGAAATCAACGAAATTGTTTATAAATTTAAAATAATTAAGTTTTTAAATTGCTTCAACTACGTGCGCCGTTCAAACGTGGTATAAATTGACTAAAGTCAATCATTTATTATTCAGTTGTTCTCTACATTTAGTATAAAATAATTGGAATCAGGCAATTGATTGGCCAACTTGTCAAGATAGATCTAAAGAACATTTCGTCACGTCCACTATTTCGGGCCAAAAATCATAAGTTTTCCATAGTCTTAACCGAACCTACAATCCAAGTTTAGGGTTCTCCTATTGTCAATTATAGATTTGTCTTTTGTCCGAAATATAAATTTTGAAATTAAAAAATACTAAATCTCTGAAATATTTTAGTTATATTGCGAGTGACAAAAATCTATTCTACAATATCAAAAGATAGTACATACAAAAAGCAAACAATTTTTAATCACTCTCTGACGCATAGTCTGTGTATACTTTGTACATAAACTGGCATTGTACGTACTTGTAGTTTTATCCAATATTTGTTTGTCCTCCAGATACTATTTAAGATTTTTATACTATACACGTTTAGTGTATATTCGCATTTTTTTTAAATACTGCTATATCCAGTCTCTTATTATAGTATCTCCCTTTTCTCATTTTGTTTAAAAAATAAAAAATTATTTTTCCGATGTGTTCAAAATCCAATTTTGAAAAAAAAATCAATTTACGAACATCGAAAATGGTCTCAACTTTGTTCTCAGTACTAAAAGCATGACTTCACCTATCTCCAAAATCGAGTCTCTCCGAAATCGTTTCTATAGATTATAACAACAAAACAAAATTTAGTTCAAACCACCAAACCACTACCACTAGTAACCTTCGGCTTAGGAATCAAATAAAACACAGGCTTCCAATTTTAGCAAACTCCTCACTCCTTCGATACGAATCGTATACACAAACTGCACACACGCATGCTCTTTTTATCGCCTTGGATCCTCCCTTTCGATATCTCTCTCACCGTTACCCGTACAGCTCTTATCGCCAGTAGCAAGTACTTTCGAACCTCCTGCGCAGCCAAGTGATTTCCTACGGACGGACGCGAGCCAGTCCAGACGTAACGATCGTAATCCTCGTACGGGTTTCTCCCGATCCGCACAAGCTGCTGTTTTCGAGCTTTTTTCTTTCTCGCGACACCGCGTTTCTGGAGCGTGAATTCTGTTTCGCGTGCGAATTTGCTCCAGTTGAGATACACAGGTACGAAAGCTTCGAGTCCGCGGATCGTACAGTGAGCGCGCAGTTGCGGACAAAGGATATATAGGCGGTTCGCCCGAGGCTTCGCAAAGGGAGCTTTATATCACATGTTTCAATTTTACTTTCAAGAGCTTGACTACCGGTCAAAGAAGATATCTGAATTTTAAATAAACGTTGAGGTGCTAAGCGTGAAATTCAATAACAAAAGAATGACAGTTTTTGAAATAGAATAAATTCATCATGGCAGTAGCTACATTTTTGAAACTTTAAGTTTTCCAGGAATTACGAACCTGCATTGATATTGCGCTTTATAAATTTCATGAAAAAGACTATTTCGCATTGTACGCTACGTCATTATTTCTAAGAGATATTGAACTTCGCATAAAGTGAAAAATGTTGAATAAATCAAGGGATAAAAATGGATTTGTTATGAATTTACGTTCTAAGAAAAGGACATTTCTAAACAATAAGTACCGCAACCACAGTAAATCCTGAAAAATAAAAGAGTGAAAAGTGCCTCGTATGATACTTCACGCATATGAAAAAAGAAAACTACAAAGCGGCAATGCGTTCACTTAGTGCGCGTGAGCGAAGTATATAACTTTATATTACAGGAGAGAAAACTTTTTACTTTCTCGAAGTTGGAAAATTGCAGCCAGTTTCCTCGAGCTGCCTTCGAAATCTAACTTGTAACGATAGCAATTTGAAATTTAAATGCCATCCTCTCTACAAAGTTTAGCGCAACCGTGTCGGATTTTCATATCTTGAAAAGGGCTATCCTTCCTGTGGAGTAATTTAAAATTATAATCTCTTAATATTCGACCTCTCAATCGAACACCCGTATAAAACAACCTGCAAAGTAAACAACATCTACATGCGTTGAAACACCCTCTGCGAACCTTCGCGAGTTTACATATTATATTCATGTACGTTAGATACGTTTCATTCCTGACAGACGTCTGGGAATCTGATTAAAACCAGAGTTAAAACTCGTCGTGACAAAATCCTTTGCCTCGAGTTGCAACTTTCCTTTTTGGCAGAATGCTTTGAATTTGGTTGGGAAAACGAGGTGACAGTCTGAAAAGCTATTATCCCTTTTTATATTCTTTTTTCTCTGCATATAAGTTTTGATTCGCCCAGCTAAATATTTTGTTACTTTATATTAAATATTGTACAGATTTGCTAAAAGTGTGTTTCTGTTTGGCTATCATATTATTCAAACGTATGCTGCATAGTTTATTTTTATTCACGTTTACAGTCCAGCAATAAGTTGCCGACAAAGTGACTATACTATACATTATATTCCTAGAACGCATACAACTAATCGATTCTTCAATTATACGCTATAATAAAAATAATATCTTGATGCAACATTATTTTTAGACTCATGCACGCGTGATGCACCTAACGTGGATGTGGGTGCAGTTGCAGGTGTGTATATGGACGTCGATATTGCGTAGGCGCGATCGCATTAGGTGCGTGCGTATACAATGTAAGCACAGAACTTTCAGAGTATGGTTCAATTTTTATTTGAACAGTCCTGATTCATTCCCGTCTCTTCCTTTTCACGCGATCGTAAAAGTCGATCATTTGCATAGACGCGGTAAAGGTTGATTTAAGTTATAGTATCAAAAGAATTTATTATTTTCTTAGAGAAAAATTACATTTTTTAACTAATTACGCATAGCTATTGAACTGGAATGTATGAACAAAGTGATAAAAGTCAACTTGATCCTTTTACAAGAAAAATATTTTTATTCTAACCACAAATATTATTCTAAGAAAAATGTCATCTTTGAATTTGAATTTGAAATTTTCATTTAACTCGGTTTTTTTGAGGTGCAAAAATAAATGTGATTACGAGATCGAATGTTATTATGCATTTATTTCTCGTTTTTCAAAGTACGAACGAAGACATTACCTTCTGTTAATCTGGGAACATTGATAAATTATTAATGAAATCATACAAATACCTATACCGTGTATTCCAATATTACTTTCTGTTAGACAATCTTATTAAATATAACTGTTATGATCAATTTGTTAAATGGAAAACTAAATAAATTACATATAATTCACATACAGTATTTTTCTTTTTTTATTGCATAAAATGTACACAAATATCATATTCTTCTGTACAATCATGATCCTCTGTTATTGAATTTCCAGGAAAATTAAACACAAAAATTATTTTATACTGTTGTGTTCAGTAATACTCGCGTGAATCGAATTTCATTCAATCTTGAACTCAATTAGTAAACAAGACAACGAGAAAGATTAACAATAAACAAGGCTTTAAAAAATAAAAGCAAATTAATTTTATTGTATTTTTATTGTTAGTTAAATTACAAAGAAAATCGTTAAATAATAAAAATATCCTGAAGAGGATCTGTATGTTTAAACTCGTACTTTTGTTTATTATTTTTTTGGTAATGGCTATAAGCATTGATTTTTTTTTAAAATTGCATACCAAACTATGCTTATCTTTGGAATACTTTTACTATTACAGCTCATTGTGTACCATGATGACCTCCAAACAGATGCACTCGTGAGTAATTACGAATAGAGCGTGAATGACATGTTAATTACGTTTTCTCTGGCAAGATTGACTTTTCATGAAAAAATTAACCTTCATAAAGTTTTGATAGAATTTCGGCGGTAAGCATAATTCAAAATTCAAACGAAAACTTATATCGAGATCAACATTATTCCAGGCTGTTATAAGATAATTTATACGGGTAAATGAATTTGAAGAAAACAAAAGCTTCTGCCATGAAAATAATTATTTATAAATTATGCAATAACGCAGTAAAATGAATGTAAATTCCAATAATTCACGCTTAAGAAGAAATCCAGTGACGTATTATTGTTCGGTATTATTGCGCACAAAGCGGCAGAAGCACTTTTGATCATTATGATTTGATGATTCTATATAATTATTCTATGCCATCGAAACCATGCGGGTTCTGCGAGTCCATATGATATTGCGTTGTATGTATGTACAATGTGCGAATGTTTGCTAATGCGAGTCTATCAATAGACGGATTAGCATTACGCTCGGGCGAGCTTAAAATAGAGGATATTTTTAATGAATAAAAGTCCACTAATTAGCGTAGATATGATAATCGCGCAATCAAAGGAATACTGATTTAACACGTTTATCTTGATGTAAAGATCGCAATATAACCGAGATAATAAAATCCAGCTAATAAGTGATAAAAATATATGTATATTTTATCGCTTTGCAAGAAATCGTCAATCCAAAAGATTAACGTTAAAGTCCACCACTGCGTAACGAATCACTATATCAGACATTCTTATAGAAGAGTCAGCAGTCAAATTTTGCAATCATTATCTACTTTTGTCATTTTATCTAAACAGGAAAAGGCTTTTGTAAAATTTTCTCGATATAGGAGTAAAATTCACAGCAAAAAATACCCATCTAAATACACATATTTTCATTTTAATTATCAGGTTAATGACACCTGATGCCTGTCATCGAATAAATGCAAAATTCGTCCGACCCACCAGTAAACTAAAATGCGAACCGGTTCAAATCATGTTTCACTGTTACACCCAACACAAAAATTAGAAATCCGCATCCCTTCAAAAAAAAATCTATCTTCCACAAAAAACCCCCAGCAAAAAGCTTCTCCCAGCATCCCCCTCTACCCAACACCAATCTCCCAACTCCCAAGCCATTTAATCCACACAGACACCCTGCATGCACACGCACACGCTCGCTCCTTTGTGCCCGGCTACTCTCCCACCTACACTCATCACGGGTGAGAGAGAGAGAGAGAGAGAGAGAGAGAGAGAGAGAGAGAGAGAGAGAGTCGGCGGCTCGCTCCCCTCTGACCGTCTCGTCCCCCTCTGCGCATGTTTACGCGCGCAGGCAGCCGTGTCGTCGTCGTCGCCGCAGCCGCTGCCACTGCTGCTACATACCTATTGCTTACTATACTCGGACAGCTACGAGTGTAGCATTGGAGCATTAGTGCTCGATAAACGGTGCAGCGCGCGGTGTGTGTATGGTGTGATATGTGCGCATGTGGAGGGCGGCGGCGAAGTTCGGTGCTGCTGCTGCTTCTTGGTGTAACTGTGAGAAAAGGAGGAGATACCCGGAGAAGAAGAAGATGCCGAGCCTCGTAGCGTTCGGCCGGCGCTGGCGCATAGGAAGCGACGACCTCTACGTGCCCGGCTTCTTTCTCGCGTCTCTGCATTTCACTGAGTGAGTACAGGCATTGGTCGCTGATCTGATTTTCGGTATACTTAGGGGGTTCGTTGACGCTTGTTGACGATCGCGGGGGATGTTTCGTACTGGAACGTTCCCTCTCTAGGCTAAAGATTTTGCTTCAATTTTTTTTGGAGGAAATGGTAGGCGATCGATGAGTTTTTATCAATGCTGACTGAATATTGAGTGACACTACTGACGCGATGTCTGTCAAAGTGCCGGATATTCGCGGATTTACGTAAGCGAATTGAGGTTATCTCTTTTTGAGGTTATGATGAATGAACAAAGGAGGTTTGTTTACTTTCTGTAAAGGACCGCTCGCTGTCGCACTTGTCCGCAGCGGTCAGAGCTCCTCTCACGCTCTGATTGTGTTGCGGAAGTCATTGACCGCTGCTTTTTAAATACCTTGGCTCGCGTGTTTACGTAATTATCGAATCTGGCTGCAAGTGTGTATACATCGGAGCGCATATCACTGATCTAGAAATAATTCTCTTTAAAACCAAAGCGAGGCCTATTAGAAAGCCAAAGAATAATGAAGTATCTTAACTGCGCTTTCGAGGTGAACGCATTATATATTTAGATTTTGCAGGTTACGCAAGTCGATTATGTGCATACACATTTGTAAAGCTTGCATCTGAATTTTCGAATGACCAACGTAAACAGCGTTTATTCGCAATGTACGTTATAAATTAAAATCCTGATATTTTTCGGCAATCATTTAATTAAAATCCCCGTTCGAAAATTGTTTTCGAATCGAGTGTTTGTAAGGAATCAAGCTTATCGTAGCCAAAACATTGGGACTTTGCGAAATGCCGCGATAAGAGAGAAAGAATCGTCTCGATAAGTTTGGAGGCGGGATGCGGCTGATAAGTGGAAGGTCATTGGCGTCGTCTGCTATTGCCGTCCACTGACGCCAATCGGACCTCCGCTGCAGTCCTCTCGAGCGGGCAGAAGAGAGAAAGATACGATGAGTCAAAGAACGCGCAGCCCGCCAATTTTAAATCGGCTTCACTTTGTCGTTCGCTCAAGAGCATAATGATTTCAATTCTGATCCTACAAATTTAGTTTTATTAAAGGGGTCATGTCGAATAGTAGAAAATAGCTACCTTCTTTTATTTTCCATTTGAAAGAACTCTAAATTTAGAGTAAATTTCTCATTTGCAAGAATTCAACTTGAATGTTTTTCCACTTATATTCTAACGCGAAATTTTCTGGAATAATAAAAACTGTGCCTTTGTGCATTTCAATTTCAAATGACAAATGTCCTTCTGAGTTTAATACTCGACCTCGAAAGAAACTCGGTGTGTACGTCGGTGGCAGTACCCGAGGCGGCAATTGAATTGCATCAAAAGCAATAACTCACTCCGCGTCGAAATTTCGCGACACCGCGCGCGCATTATACGCTTTTCCTACTAAACCGCACACACGTTTCTTCCGAAAATTAGGACAAACAAGTCGTTAGAGGAACGATCACGCATAGCATTATAATTAAGGTAAAACCACGAAGGCAAGAGAGATAGATAGAGAGAGAAACGCTGTGTGGAGGCGAAGGAGAGACATCTCGTACAAGAGAATTTAATTTCCTGCATCGCTAGCACTGCGCTACCTTGGCACCTATTCCTCTGTGAGACTCTCTGCAGGTACCCTTTGGTTCTTGGGTCTCGGGAATTCGATTTTATTTCTACGTGGAGTATATTTTTTTCTTTTCTCAAATAAAGTGGCTGTATCTCAAGAATCTGGTACAACTTACTTGTTTATCATTCTTTTGTGGCTTTGATTTTATCGGATGAAATCTAAATTTCAATATTTTTAGCGGTAAATTTTAAGTCATTCATAGGTACATAATTATGACGTCGTACAAAATATGTAGAAATTGATATGATAAAATTGAAGAAATTTCATTCAATTCTACTGGCAGCGAAAAAAATAGCTCTCCAAAACCAAGCGATATGATGAGCGTGCTGAAAGCATTGCGTGCGAGCAGCAGCTTTCCATGTATTCGACGACGGGTTCTCCTACGAGAGATGCGCGCGATGACGCGATCCGAGCAGTGGCCAACCCGAGCGTCGGCAGGGTCGTTGAGGGAATCCAATAAATTTTCGCGCTAGCATTGACGAGGGGGACTATAGGCGCGCACACACGCCATCGGGAATAGTGTAGCGTCTCGCTCGTGGAAATGCCGGCAGCAGCTTGATTTCGATCGACTTCTCCGCGCAAGATCCGATACGTAAACGTATCAACGAGGTTGTTAGCTCGCTGCAGTCTCTGAGATTTTTTGGTTGAATATTCGCCTGTTCTTAGCGTTAATCTTTCCTTTTTAATTTTAACAATTCTGGCCACACGATTTCCTTGCATATTACTCTAAAAATCTCTCAGCATCGCGCTATCCTCGCCGACAATTTTCAGCTTACTTTTATCAGAATCAGTTAAGCCAAAAAGCAACCCTTATCTCCTACACCGCCGTCAGCCACTTCACTGCACAAGCTTGGGTGAATTTCTCATTTGCAAACAATTTTCTTAAAATTCCTTGAATACTCTTAGAATAACCCTGTACGGAACAAGACTACATCAAGGTTCAAAAATAAACTGTGAAAACATTGTTGATCAGATATTATAACTTTATTGAGATCGGTCCTGGGGCCGTATTCTGTAAGGGTTTTCGTTCGAGTCGTACTGACTGGACTCGAGTAGCGCTGCGCGAGCGGTGTGCGAGCAGCCATGGTCTTAGTGACATTCTGGGGAATAAATGTTACCTACTTTTTCAGGACGGCTCGTACATATTTGATGAATGCGAATACTTACGCGCTTTTCTTGCGCTAAACGCACATATTAAAATAACAATGTGATTAATGATGAATGAATAATAATGAATAAATAATAATAATAAATAATAATAATTATAATGAATGAACAATATGAACCCTTAGCTGTTAGCTATATGAAAGTATTACTAAATAGTGAAGTACGCTATTGCCATGTTTACTTTAAGTCAGCGCAAGACTCTTTAGAAGTTGAAACTGTTTTTGATAAATATGATTTGTCTAAAAAAAAGTTAATTGTTTTGAGATCTTGCAGATTAATGGCAGAAGCCATGAGTTGAGCATAAAAATTTATGTTGTATTCCAAAAGACTTATTTTGTAATAAGAGTAATTAGAATAAGCTTTTTAAGTTTTTACAATTTTAACAAAAATTTAAACCACCTCAGCACTGTTAAAAAAGAATAAATTAGATTCTGATTATAGTGCTATATTTTGTATTTTGAATAAAAAAACATTATTATTTTCAATAAATAAAAAATTAAATAAAAAATTTTGTAATAAATTTTTCTACTTGAAATAAAAAAAAATTCATATCTTAGTGTTTCTTCTTTTACTCATAAGCTTATTAAATTCTAATTATTCATTCATTATGATTATTATTATTTATTATTATTATTTATTCATTATTAATTCATTCATCATTAATCACATTGTTATTTTAATGTGTGCGTTTAGCGCAAGAAAAGCGCGTAAGTATTCGCATTCATCAAATATGTACGAGCCGTCCTGAAAAAGTAGGTAACATTTATTCCCCAGAATGTCACTAAGCCATGGCTGCTCGCACACCGCTCGCGCAGCGCTACTCGAGTCGAGTCAGTACGACTCGAACGAAAATCCTTACAGAACACGGCCCCTGGTGTGACCTTCTCTCACAAGTTGTCGCCGAGAACTGACGCTCTACTCGTTAAACGCCGTCGAAAACTCGGGCCCGCTAAAACAAAGACGCTTTCCCGAGGACTACCGAAGGGACTCGAAGCAGTGCGCGCCCTCCTCTATATCTATACACACGCAGTCATGTGCCCGCGCGAACGCCTCCCGCCAATCGACTCTCTGGCCTGGCAGTCACAAATCGGCCCTTTAGCCTTGTCGATTAGCGCATATGAGAGCCAAATGACGGAGAAACGTTCGCTAAATTTATAATTCGCTAAATAACTTGCTCTTATTCCTAGTAGCCCTCGGTTACATCCGGAACAAACCCTTAGTTATATAACCAGAGTAACTCCGTCCTTTCGGCTTTCTTTCTCCCTTTCTCAGCATATCCTGCGTTTTATCATAGAGCATCACGCTATAAGGAAGAGTAACGCAAGGTAACCGGGTCACTCGGTGGCGTTTGCCTTTTCTCCGCGACTCCTGTATGCGGGAATCGTAAAATAAAAAAGAGACTAATGACCTTACACACGCCACGGTGGCTTTCAAAGGGACATGCGCTGCCTACGTGCGACCCTCGCGGCGCATTTCTGCATAAACGAGGTGCTTTGGTTGGCGTGAAAAAAGGGCTATGTGGTTGGCTATATGTGTGGGAAAGGATGTGCTATGTACGCTTGACGGTGCTACTGCGCTTGAGTTTTCAAAGAACCTAGTTTGCATTTTTTGTGTGCAAGAGATTAGTCGTTAGATTGTGCTGCCTTCTTGGAGCTTCATGCATGGCAAGAAACTGAAGAAGCATTTAAAAACTGTAAGCTAAATTTTTGTAGACGAACCAACTAACGTTTGTTATAAGCGTGACGATGTCTTCCACAGAGTGATTTGTTTATTCGAAACCATTATCCTAATTAATTGTCACTAACGATCCCAAGATAAACGAAGCAACCCCACCAAAACAAACAGAAAACCCATTCATAAACCACTAGAAAATGTAAAATTCGATCTCATATCTCACCGGCCCGACGTTTTTCCTGGGGGCATCTCTCGTTGAAGAATAGCTGATGAGTCTACTCTAGTGTCGCGCTTCTCTGCTTGCCTATACAGCCGGTCGTCTCGTGAATTATTCAAGGCCGACAACGTACGACCATCCCCGCACGCACAGATCCAAGTGAGTGACAAGATGCGTAAGAAGCTGAAGGATGTTGCAAGTCTCGGTTTGTTTAAAATTATGTGCACTGATAATTGCAATTTTATATGAACGATAGCGTCATCAATTTTCGTATTCTATTGCACGATCGGCGTGCGTTTGCGCTCGAAAGTATTATTTCAAAGGCAAGGCACCAATACAAACGATTCGCGTATGCAAACCAAGGCATCAAAATTAACTGTAAACGAGCACTCTATTGTTGCGGGATGCAATAAACTTCGGGGTATATCCGAGCTCAAATATTTGTCATGCGAATAAAAGCTCTTGTGGCCGCAGCCATTGTTGAAATTTCCGATATCTCTCGTTTTTGCCAGTGAAAAACTCAAACTAAGCTCTGCACGTATGCAGAATGATAACGAACAGTCTCGGCGAGAGGCATGTATATTTGATTCTCACGAACGAAGATGTCATAGTATACGAAGAGACTGCACCAGCGCTTCAGAAATCGGACAGCATCCAAGATATTTATATATCGATATGACTCGGTAGAATCATTATTTTATTTAAGAAAACTCCCCTTCGATATTACCTCGAAGTTATGAGCACGTCGGACGAATAAATCAAAGGTCCACATAAAGAATGTACAAGTCTATTTCTTACTGAAATATTTCTGTATTGGAAAAGTTGGTTTGAGTTTGATGTTGATAAACCGCAATCTAGGGTGATAAAAATTGATTAAAAACAACAAGGAACAGAGGAAAATATGAGTTTTTCTGATTCATGCTCGCGTACATCTATTCGAACGTCGGGTTTTTATATGAAAATCGATTTTTTATTGCAGGAGCAGTAATAAACCGGCTACTTTTTTTATTACTCTGGTTTAAAAAATAAATGAAATAGATCCTCGTTTACCGTCAACTTTTCTAGAATTCTAAAATATTAAAAGATTATTATTATTAAATCGCACAATTTTACAAATCCACTGTCACAACGACAAAAAGACTAAATTGAAAATAATAAAACCAACCGTCCGCTGAAAAACTTCGCTCGTCATACGTCTCCATATCCGGTTTTTTATACCTCACTTCCCGTAAAAATAGAATCGCCGCGAACAAAATTATCCCCAGCTGTGTCGTACGAAAAACTGTATAGAGCAACTCTTCTTCTCTCTTCTCGTTCTGCATTATACAAGCATGGCGTGTTCGCGTTTAGCCAACTTACTCTATTTTGCATCCACCCCGTGTACTAGACAACCGGAAAAAAACGAAATGTGACATAGCATACGTGCAGTACACTTTTATTTTACGCGTGGTTTACTTCGTCGGTAGTTTTACGCAAGAATTTTCCTTCCGAGTTTTCCTTTTCTGCGGGTACTTACACTCAAAGTCATCTCGCTTTAATTCTATTTTAAAGTATCCGTACACTCGCTAATACGGAAATGAATCGCTATCCCCTTGCGAAAACAATCTTTTATCTCAGATCGTAATCGTCGCATAACGGGTAACCCATATAGACCCGACCCTTTATATATAGACTTTTCAAAAAATCTCAGCACGAGTCGAACTTGAAATTTCGCTGAAGCTACTTCTTTGTCGGTGCGGGATAATTAGCGCGCGGGGCACGCGTACCATTAGTGCCACGTCGCTCCACATTCGATGCGCTGCGGGACTCATCGACGCACGCACCGGGTGAAAAGGGGGACTATATGGAACATGCTTATGGGGTGACAGCGCAGCAGGGAGAACGGGGACGTCGAGCAATCGATACGCACAGTCGAAAACGACGTGGTTTTTGGAGGCGTCCGAACGTTTTTTTTTTGGTGGGATGGGCACAGTTATACTGCTGTGAGCATTTTTTGAATCGTAGTTTTTTTTTCTATCTTTGATGATATTTTTATTTAGAACCGGATTAATAATATCCCTCAACGATTTTTCATTGCTACAAGATCGTAAAGTGGTAATTTCAGTTTAGTGCGTAAATTTTGGGATTTGGGAGCCATAAATTCAACTCGTAGTTTCCGTGAATCGTGAATAAAGTGGTCAGTGCTGCGAGCACGATCACAGTTATGGATTGCTAGGATAAATTTTCATCAGTACAGCTGTGTGTAGCTTCAGTCAGAATCCTGACGTGATTGCATTAATTATTTAACATAATCCAATTGATCCAACTTAATCATGGAAATGCACATTTTAGTCACGCAGTGTGTTCTATTTTTCATTTTTACAGAAGCTCCATCAAGGTGTATTTGCTCAGCTCAGTTGCGTTGATTTCATGATGACATAATAACTTGAAAATAGCTTTATATTTCCAATGTTCTCACCTTTCTTTTTAATAAACATCCTTTTCCAACGGAAATACAACCATCGATTGCTAACCTTCCATTTTTGGCTCCGCCACCCAATAGTTACGAGCTAGCCTGCACCATTGCATTTAATCAATAAGCCCAGCACCTCGCCTTAGAATCAGCAGTACCGCACACACCTGCGCCCATGAATTAACAATGCCTTCTCTTCGAGAGCACAGCTCGTACATCGATATCCATACAGGATCCATTAATATCTGATAAAGTCTGAGCGAGAGTGTTGTGTAAACGTGTTACGGTTCTTGGGGTTAATTAAGCAAATCTGGGACTGCTGTAAATTGATGTAAAGCTGACGTGGTTCTTTGTTATACACGGATAGGATTAGCTGAGATTCGAAGGTTATTTTCGGTTAATTTTTTCTTTGCATTTTAATCAACTCAGATCAATCGATATTTCACCTTAGCCTGCTTATTAAGAAAAGAGCGAATAGGTACTGTGATGGATGTAATCTAATTTATCAAGATGTTGGCTGTGACAGTAATATTCCAGTCGAAGTCGCATCCAAGGGTCGAATTTCCATTTCATATCTTTAGCTGCGTTCGTTGAAATATCATTAATTGCATTTGCATAACTGAACAGCTCGTCCGGCTCGATTAACTTCATCACCTCCGATCGAGAACTTCACAAATCGGTCGAAGATATCCGCTTTCATTCTCTGAAGCACAAGATGGACTTTTCTTCTATTAAAAAAAATTCTCTTTACTCAACTCACAATTAGTTTCATACGCGCATTATACCCACTTATGCTCACTAGACGGATTTACATTAAAAATAAAAACTCTTGCTTTGCAGGAGTATTAGCAAATGTAACCGTGTCTGTATGTTGTACATGCGAAAGTGCAGATGCTATGCGAGAGTAGCTAGGCTTTCAGTAAACACCCAATATATGGGTGAGTGCGTTATTGCAGGTGCGGGTGTGCCTCTAAAGAGAATGTTGATTGCGAGTAACGTATAATATCCTCATATTTCGTTACGATGGATATTTAATTTACGGAAGTGAGAAATTTCGCCCTTGTGTAACGCTGCTGATAAAAATAGAAACGTATTCGCGGTTGTTGAGTGCATAAAAAGGTCGAACTAAAGTCTGCGTTATTTACAAGAGCAAATGAAATTGAGAACGTTCATGAGTTATTCACTAATGATTGTTAGCTATCTTCCGGAGTAGAAAGGAATTTTACTGCGTTACGTAAATTAAACGAACTACGGTTAACGGCGAATTCATGCAAACGCATTGTTAACACGAGACTAGCAACGTGAATGCATGTAAGCTCGTTAGAACCGGCATCGTTGCCTTCCGAGACGCAGAAAAATTCGTGTCAACAATGAGCTTTTAATAGTAGCTCTCGGAGCTTTTCTATAAATAATTCCAGCAGCAAAGCCATTAACAGCTTCACTAGACGCTCAAATGCAGACTTAACGCAGTAAAATCCGGTGATTCATGATCTGGCTGCGAAAACTTATTTAGAAGGTATACTTTCTTCGTTTCAAAGCAGCTGCTCATTAATTTTTTTTTCACGTCGAGTCGTAAAGTGAAACGTCATACAAGGTGTTAATACACTGGCTTCTGTGTGTACTAAAATATTTTACTACCTATACCGTTGACGGGCATTTATTACAGCTTTCAAGATAAAAGCTGTTTCGAAAATAACGAGAGCAAGAAAATTTAATAAAAAAATTACCTCATCCGGATGCACGAGCCTCACGCGAAACAACATCGTGATAATTCAGACCACAAAGGCTCTTCCACCTCAATACACAGCCCACATCGCGAATAATTCCTACCCCGAAGCCGGCAATTCCGCAACCCAAGCCAGCCGCGAAAAATAAAGATCCCGCCCTCTCGAAAAGTAAAAAAGGAAAACCCTCCCATTGCAAACCGCGGAGTATATAACATCAGTAAAATCGGGAGCTATCTCCTAATTCTGCGGTGTCCCGGATGCGTATCCGGCGCAGCGGTATCGCGGTCTATAAATTTCCGCGGCGGTGTTAGCTCTTAAATACGGTCGGTATTGCAGCCGTTAAAACTGCACCGAATGCTAATGCCCGTGACGGCAGTTGTGTGTCCGAAGCGACTTGGTGTAACTATATAGTGAGCGAGACATGAGATGAATGTGGTACGTGTAGGAGAAATTCGACATGGACGATATTGCTCTGGGATGATTTATGAAGTTCAGGGGGAAGGGTGTCAAGGTGGGCTCGTGAGCAAAACGGTTGTCTTTAATAGACTATTGATTCGACGATTTGGAAAGACTATTGACAATCTAACGGTCGCGTTTGGGTCCGCCGAGTTTTCGGTGATGCACATAAATTTTAGCGAATCGTCTTATAGTAAGTTTTTTCTTGTACCTTCTTGTAAATAATGTGATATGCGTTTAGAAAATCATAAATAATAAAGTAAAGTTTACAAATTTTGACAAAAAGGAAGAGAAAAAAACTGTTAACTTTGCCCTACTATAGACAGTTTACTGAAACTTTCTGAATAGTTTTTCTCCATGCCAGTATATGAGAACAATAACACAGTTATTTGATGATCACTTTAGATCATATGTTAAGCGCATTAACTTCTCTGCGAAATAAAGCAGTAAGCTATTTCCAGGAATTCCACATTTATACTTATCAAATCGATTTATAAATTGCAGTTGAAAAACTACTTTTTACACGACTTCTCGACAAACGTCAATAGTAGATCAAAAAACTCATTGGCAACATAAATTCATTTTACCACTACGCCGAGACCAACCCAGAATATATTCGGAAAGAGTTACACTCGGCGCAGTCTTAGCGTAAAACAGTGCTTGCAAGCTCCGGAGCAATCGGAAACTCGACTGGCTTTAACGCTTGATTTAAAAACCCCATTATTCCTTCCGTTCGGATTTCCGCGTTACTCAGTGACTATCGTTCTTTCACCTTTTCTCCCGACGGATGGAGTTTCTATATACATACACGGGATATATAGAATATGGACGATTCTCCGCTTACTCATTTATCTGTGCCACAGGACAGTTTATATTTTTGGTTGATCTCTGACGTCCGAATAAAAATTGTCGTCGTGTGAATCTTTATCAGCGCATATACACAACTAGACGACTATCAATTCTTCGTAAATAAATCAATCATATTTGTCGTCACGTGTCAGCCGGTAATCGTATAACCCATTTACCATCGACACGTGATCGAAACTTTACGCAACTAACGATCCTTTGTGCATACGCCGCTGAATTCATTATCAAGCTGCTTCCTCAAAATTACCGCCAACTTATAACTGAACTTCTCGAGTTTTGGGTGAAATAAAACCAATACTTTCGCGTGATGCCACCTGCGACGATCGCGTGTCTGCTGCTGAAATTCGGTCACCGTGTTACGGTACTAACCTAACGACGACGACGAGGACAAAAGCCCGTTCATAACACGCGTGGGGAGCCTCTTTTCTGAATTGGAATATGTATACGCGATTCGTCTCTTTAATTCTGTTACTTAGGCTCACCCCTGACGAATATGGTGCAGGCTCCCTTCGTCTTAGAAAGCCCCGTTAAGAGAATGCAGTGGTTGTACAGTGAAGAGGGAAAGTGCGCGTACGCACGATCACCATGTGCGGTAAGTGCGCGCACTTTGGTTCTCGGAATATTTTTCCTTTCTTGCAATTTTCACCACGATTTGTTTGATTGGAAAGATAAATTGTTTTTAAAATTCTTGTAAACAAGCCTTATCATAGAAGAAAAATGGTATGCTTTTCTTTCAATGGAATAAATACGAGAAAGGTGTGCAGTGGCTAAAAACACGAAAAGAGGAAAAATAGTGATCGTTTCTTTCGCGTTGTTGTATCTCGAGTGCTGACAAAATTTGTACTCTAGTGATCTTAAAAGTCCATCTTCAATGTACATTAAAAAACTCAAAGTCCTCATGACCAAAACAGAATTTCTTTATTTTATTTTCAAAAATATTTAACAATCATCCTAAAATTCACTTTCTCCCCAGACTGTATAGACAATCCACGGGATCCATTCTACGAAAACAGGCATCCTCGAGACTTCGAAAAGAACATGTACAGCGATGAACGAGGGCTGCTAGAGCCATACACATCCCAGACCCCAATATATAGGGGGAGCAACGCTCTGAATCCAAGTGGATTTGCATCAGAAGTACACATCAGGGTAAGCCGAGTGTTGAGGGGGGATATCACCCCCGTCATTAAAATCCAAAGACTGGTCTTATACGTACCCCGTGCTGATCCCCGACACTCGTCCCAATACCTTTCCCCAGCGTGTGAAGCCTAGTATGCGTTTGATTTTCCGGAAAAATTTCGGTGTTTGGGCTACTGCAGCGTGAGCCCGTATCGCAAATATTTTCCTACCACGTGTAGCGCAAGCGATGACTGAGAAAACAGTTTACACAGTAGAGGCCTGTATAGCGAGTTGTCTACCAATATTAGCACTTTGTAGTCAAAAGCTGGGAGTTTTGCAGAAGAAAATAAAAGAAATTGCAACTTTTCATCAGAGCTTCGATTGGCAATATTCTCCCTTCATTTCGAGTCGCTGCGGACTATTGCCGAGCTTCCAACAGTCCCATAAAAAAGCCTATACTCGCGCGCACGTACACTCGTCGACTTATCGACGTTCTAGTCTGCGGTGTCTCCCGTGAACGCGGAGAGGCAATTTAGTCGGCTGGAATCGTCGTTTAGCGAATCGTTCTTGCGAGCCTTTCCTGCTTCTTTACTAACTTAACTATTATTACGAGAATCGGCCAGAAATACGAATATTCCGATGAAAAGCGACGACAATTCACTGGTAAAATTGCGCAGCGTCCTGGCGAAGGTTGCAACGGAGATAAACATCAGAAGGATACAAAAATAGGCTTTGACGCTTCATTTGACGAGCGCATAAACCGGAGCTCGCGCGCGTCAAATGCGGCCTATTTAAAATTCACTCTCATGGCCGAATGATGGAAACGTATCATATATTTCATCAAAAGAGCGCTTCAACTTCACGAAAATATTTACGTTTGCAATTTAGAAAAGTTGCATTTGGAAACTGGTGCATACTCCACTTTGATTATTGCAAACTGATTTAAAATCAATCAGCATCGGATGATCTAGCTTAATATGCCATCGATGTGATACGTATAACTATCTCGATGTTTGCGGGTTCGTTAGTGGAATATAGAATCTATATTCGACTGCTTATTAATCGATAATTTATCCTCGCATTGAAAATATATACGTCAATTTTACAACACGATCGATTTTATACATCCCGCGCTTATTTCCACCCTATTAAATATGATGATTAACAGTTCACCCCATCAACCTTCGAGCAATCCCAATTCTTCGATCGAATCCCTCCATATCTCTCGTTCTCGTTTCCTCTCATGTTTACATTAGCTAGTACACATAATCGCTGAGCGGCTGCCGCCTTTCATATAAATGCAGGACAGCATATTCCGGAGATGAGGGCCGTCCCTGGATATTGACGTTCGCGTCTGTTCGATCGAGTTGCTGCAACGCGTGATTTGTCCGCGAGTATTCGTCGCGTTAACGATTTTAGTAATTGCTTTTCTGCGCGTCGTCGACAGGGTCTTGTGTGAACTGATCACGTTTGTTTTGCAAGAGGATTAAATTGGTCGGTGAGGTCTTGTTGATCGAGGGGGGACAGATTTTTTTTGTTTTCTTTTCGTTGATTGCAAGTATTGGAGGCAGGTTTGCTTGGGATAAATAACGAGATCGGTTCGAGTGGTGACCGATGACGTATATTCGGTATATACGCACACGCCGCATATGTATGATCAAGTGGATTGCACTATATGCCGATCATTTGGCTTTTGTAGGAATATTTTCTAGGAATATTTCATTACATTGATCTAGATTTGCCATTTCGAGTGTACTCCTCATTGTATTGCGCAATGAGATAGTTTGTATTCAAAACTGGATTCAGGTCAGCAGTATTGGGATGTATTTAGATAGAATCGTGTTATTTTGTTGAACTGTTCGCGAAATACCCTCAAGCGAACCGAGACTCAATGGTAAATTCGAGTCTCGCACAACAATATAATGACAATGTATATCAAATGAGGATCAAAATTATTTATATTCTTTGTAGCGTAATCGCAGACTTTTTACATACAAGTTTAACCCACGTAAAAACCAATATAAGTCTCTTAAACAGCTGTTCTCGCGAACCACTGAAAAAAGTCAAAACCTTAAATCGCTATCGGTTCTCTCAAATTACATCGGTAACAATAGCCTACTATCTGATTCGCAAATAATTCTCCGTCAGCCCTCACTATCGTATAAAATCTGACGCGAATACCCAATGAAAGTACCTCAACCTATACATATCTAACATATACACACAAATATCACGTTCTCGAAAATGTGATGCACGTCCCTCTCTATTCCTCTCTGCAGAATCGATATGTATAAAGGAAGCGTCATATCGACCCGTTGCAACGATTATGTACTCCGCTACCAGGATTCCATTCATTGGCTCCGTCCTGCATTCTTATCGCTCCGAAAGCCAATCGACACGTTCAACGGAGGTTTATAATCCAACTGACTGGTATGTGCGTTTGTGAGAGCTGCTGAGGTTATATGGAAGTGCAAACATGACGTTTGCATCTCGACGACGAGACGGATCGGGGATACGGCTGCAGGGATATGAGATTCCGCGCATGAAAAAGCCGCTGAAGAGATAAGGCTGAGTTGCATGTATATTTATAAGGAAGGGATGAAATTCTTTTATATCGGTTCGTGGATTATAAGATGGATATGTAGATTTTCGTGCTTGTTGGCTGATAAACGTACGTTAGTTCTTTCGTCGGAACAACCGAGGGGTTGGATTGGAAAACAAATGTCAATGTAACAAAACACAAATTCGTTACATAATTTTTATCGAATATAAACATAATATTTAACAATATTGCTTTTTTCTGTTTCAGGTAAGTTTTCATCTCGTCTACAAAAATTATTTTAAGCCTCATTAAACACGTCCACGCGGAATATTGAGGGTAAGTTGAGCGTAAAAAAAGTTTCAAAAACTCCGAACGAAAGAATAAAACGTCATCTCGTAAAAAGCGCGCGCTTTTTCCAAAAGCACCTTTCGCTCAGGCAACCGCTTAAGCAGTTTACATCATAAAGCGCTTTCACCATTTCGCATTAGCAAAACATTCCAGAATGAGCCCTCAAAGCTCTGGGAAAATCAACACCTTGCCCGTGTCATTCACCTCGGTCTCTTTAAGAAAGTTTCTGTACAAGCGTTGCTTTGATCAAACGACGACTCATTTGTCGTCGTCACCGTCGCAGTTGCCATGCAGCTCTCTCTCCTCAAAGTCCCTACCACCACAAAGGTAGACTCACAGCACAGGCTACAGATGTAGATACATGTATAAAGCGTTTGACCAGGTGCGCGCCGTTGGTAACCGAGAGTCGACTGCATAATAACCGGTCCGTCGATCGATTCGCTCGAGGAAAAGGGTCAATTGCTCGTCGATGCGCGCGCGTGACTAATTAAACCTATAAGCGATACACGAGAGCCTGGTTGTAGTTGTTGTAATGAATGGCTGATGGTTGTGCGAAGCGCTTCTCTGCTCACGGCTCGTTTGGAGATTCGGATCGATGAAAATTGGTGGTTCGGGCTAAAGCTGATTTGTTTTGCGATTTTAGAACTCTGCTAGGGAAGGATAATAATGTTCCAAAGCTAGACATACCACATGAAGACGATAGTGTTCGTGAAGAATGCCAAATAATGTGGGCACTTTAATTATAATACATGATCACTGCGAGCCTTTCGAGCACAGTTTTCGCTCTGAGGATTTTTGAAAGAAACCGCACTCTTCGGTTTAATTAAAACCCAACTGTATCCATATATAGAACACTTTCTTTCCTTCTATAGCCACAGATCCTCCGAAATATAATCAAAAGAATTCGTAGCGCAACTGCGCAAGCCATAAAAAGTTTCGAACAAGAGCCGGGCGCACATATTCCGAGAGAGTCTCTCAAAGCGAGCGACTCGCGAAAACATTTGAACTGTGGCAAATTGAAATTTCGCCAAAAAAAAAAAAACGCAACTCTTCTTGAAGCATTGCATCATCGACTGAAATCTCTTGTGACTGCCGTCCTTGAACTATATGTAAACCGGAACAAGGAGGCCGCTTTTTTGCGGCTTAAGTATTGACACGGCACGTATATGGGTTATTTCGAAATTGACACTTTTTTGCTGCAGCGTCGAATGTTTTTCGCGCAATGGAAGTAGGTCGATACACGTCGGTTTTTATATTGGAATATTAAGTCACGAGGGGATTAAAGCTTTTTAAATATAGTTTACAAAGTTCGAAAGTTTCTTGAACTATTATATTCCCAATTACTGCATTTTATCGAATCAGCACACATTTTGATACTTATCAAACCTTACAATTTTAACAAGATACTTATCTACCATTCGTGTAGTCACTGAACGATAGATTGACTAAACTAACTGTCTTGGAGCCCAGGTGAATTCAGGCTCGATTAGTAAATTGAAAGCCTCTATTGGGGTTTATCGAAAGCCGCCTAATCGTTGAACTGTAGCTCGCAGACTCGACTGCGATAAGGACAAAACTTTGGCGCACGTGATTTCAAGCCTCTCGGGCCTCGATGGATGCAGCTGGCTCTGAAGCGTATTAAGTTCCTAGAACGATATGCCCGAAGAAATCGTACGTCGTAGATCCGTTGATCTCGAAAAAAATTAATCGAGATCTTTGTTGTACATTATTATACATTATTATACAATGTATAGATAAATGAAAAACCTCAAGCCTGATGAAGCATCCGATGAAAGTCTACGTCACATTCTAAATTACTCTTCTCAAGCGTCAAGATAAATTGTAGAATGTCATTGTCTCAAGAGAATCTGCTGTAAAATCTGTAAACATGCTGGTCTTGTTGCGCCCTAAGATTTCAATTAAACTCAAAACTTTGTTGCCATGCGTTAGACGCTGACAAATGTATATTGTATATCTATAGCCGGAACGGAAGACGTGGAATTCGAGATGAGGACAACAGAAGCTTATAACCCTGTGATCCTATAGCTGTTCATGATGCTGCACGCATACTCTATCCGATAGGAATTTATCTGCATTACGATGAATATAACATGCGATACTTCAGTACAAGTCATGCAGATTAGTCAGAAATTAATGTCTTGAAAAAATGTTGCTTTGTCTCGTTGCCATGAGCTTCTAAGAATACTGCTTTTGATGAACTATAATTGATGCTGAAAATTAACATTCTGCATTCTCAAAATGCTACTCGTCAAAATATTATTTCTTTTGCGTAACCGTGCATTAGCATATACATTATGACTTTAATTGAAACAGATTAACCTCATTAACGGAATTTTAGTGGTGAAATGATACGGAATACTATTCTGTGTAGAGCAAGCTAACGTCGACACCGCGGTGATGGTCTAGCAAACTGTGTGGTTGATGCAGCGTGACCTGCAACGTTACCAAAGCATTGGAGCCTACGGATCACGTTGGCTTCCGAGTAAAGCTCTTGCGCGGGGCTGTATAATGTTAGCTCGGTCGTCTCCAAGCCAGCTAAGATACCAAGGCATTGTCTCTGTTTAATTGTAAGCAAGAGAGAGCGAAAGAGAACAGATGCGAAAGTTTTGTTCGAAGTGTAATTGTTTATAAATCTCTCTGTTTCTACGCTTGTATTCCTCTAATCATTATTTTAACTGTTATTAGAACAATATAGTACACACAAAGCGACCCGTGCTCATTTTGTAACCTGCAACCTAACGCAACCTAACCTCATTCATTTCACAAGTGTCCACTCGGCTCGAAAATGCAAAAGCGAAAGCATAGCGCGATCATCAGCGACTGCACTGCAAAACACAGCGCAGTCGTCCTGGAATTAATTAACTGCTTAGTTCCAGCGACGTGGCGTCCATAGTTCCACTCACGGGATCACATCCTCTAATGCACCTCCCAGTTAATTACGCTTTGTTGTAGCTGACACTATGGCCATATGTATAGGTATACCCAGACCCTGTCACAGAGGGACGCCTCTCGAAGCGATACGGATCTTTGGGCTGCTGCATGGGTAGCTATTTCGCACTTGGCTCTTGCCTCTGGCCTTCGAGAGAGATTGAATGCGGGTTCTTTGTGCTTTGGCTGGGACGAATGAAGTATCTTTGAAAGTTCAATGAGCTTCTAGAGTTTGCGGATGTAACCGACGGTCTATTAAGGTTAAAATGGGTCCTTAATTCGGAGATCTGTAATTATGCGAAGTAAGCTTTGATATTTATGCGAACTTTCTCGTGACGAGTTTGGCTTAAAATTATCTAGAAACTTCCGATGCATTATGGACAAAGAATATGCTTTGCGAGAGCATAGTTCACGCGTATACTCAAGGTATTGGAAGCTCGAGTTTTATGGGAAGATCGAGTGGAAACATCCATGTAATCTCTCAGAAACGATGACCTAAATGTTCCTCGTAGTCGCCGTAAGAATTCCGAAATACCTTCTTTTACAGCGAAAGTTACATTTATGGCGCATCGGAAAAACGTGGCGATAGACAATAAACAAATGTATTCCTTCCTGCGGCATTTTAGTACCTCGATCGGTATACTTAAAGGCTTTTCGACTATAGTGGTCAGCATCGATCTGTCCCCGAAGATGTAATGTCCAAAAATAGTTCGATTGCGAAAGGGGCACTTGAATCTTTCCCGCTCGTCATAAAACTTTCAGTACGAACAATTACCAGAATCAGGTGGAGAATTCCCAACACGTGTTTCATAACTCAAAATCGACACGAGAAGCTAGCCGATAAATACTCCTCACAGCTCAAGCCATCGATAATCTTAAAGCCGAAACTTTTCTACCCTCTCGAGGGGTAAACTGACCGAACATCTCATGAGCCCCGTATACATGGAGAGGCTTTAATTGAGTTAGAATCACGTGATCAGAAAATCTATACAATGCGATCGGCGCAACTTTGTATGTTTGCCTTGTACCCCTTCTCTTGAGGCTTCTTCTTCTTCGTTTTCTTCTGTTCGCATACCCCCTAGAGCCTCGTCTTCTCGGCTCGACTCTATGTGTATACTCGTAAGAGGTCGTCGACTTCCCAGTGGGGTTTGTCAATGACCGTTGCTCTTGAATAATTAACGAAGAGCAATGTCGAGTAATTGCCCCGTGTGCCAGGCCGAATCGCCATCGGATAAATAAGCAAGGAAGAGTCTGCTCTCATCTCTCTCGTGGATGTTGCTGCTGGTACTTGGCGAGCGAAAGGGGCTCTTGTGAACGTCCGGCCTGTCGATGCGCTCTTCTTCGTCGGAGACAAGCGATGAGAGTTGACATTTTCTTCGGAGCCTGTCTTGTCTGGCTCTGATTGTTCGAGATTTTTGCGAAGGGTACCCTGTGGCTCGGAAATGATTGATACGCTACTGGGATGCTACTTCCTCTGCGACGGTGTATTTTTTTGACTAGCTATATATAGCTATATATACTATACTTTCAGCAGCGAGAACAGAAAATCGGTGATCTTGATAAAGTTTGAGAGCCTATGTTGCCGAAATTAAATAATTACCCAAGTGTCGCGCGATATCGTGCAACTAATTATAATAAAGCTTGCAACAAGTCTTGAATGCAAAAACTTGCAGTGAGCTTAACTTCGGTCATTAATTGGCGAGAAATATGCTGGAACTTATAACGATGGGAATAAAGGCTTTTCCTAGGACTGGATACAAGAACTTTTATAACGATTCAACTCGAGCAAATCAAACTTACCAGACAGTTCATTTATATTTTCTTTCTAATTTCTGTACAAGATAAAATCAGTGCAAGGCTCTGTGGACTAAAGTAAGTCACTCGATTTAATTAACACGCGACTTTCATTACACAGAAGTGGATCGGCCCACATAAAAATCCAATTATTTGAAGTCACGTACGAAATTTCCACGTCCCTCTTCTCCAGATAAGCTCGCACACGCCTAGGTTTAGCTCGCATATATCTCAATTAACAAAATTCAAACTTGATTAAAAAAATAATCCCTCCGAAACTATCAGTTTCCGATATAGCTCGGGTTCTCTACTCATCTACCACTCGGGACAATATCTCTCCGTTGTATGGAAGCTCACTCACGCGATCGCATCGAAGCTAAATGGGAGGGAAGAGATGCGAGAGAAAAGAAGAGGAATAGGTGTGTGTTTATGCGTGTGCGTTTCGGTCTTATCGCGGGCAATACGTCAGCGTTAATAACATCGATATATTTCAGTTTCCCGAGCGCGCGCGACACTGTGCCATATGTTAGTCGCCATACTCCTACGTTAGCGGAAGTAATGAGAAAGCTAGGAGCTATACCCGCTGATGTAGGATTGCGCGCGGGGAAATCGTTTCTTCTGTCTTGCTCTAATAGCTGTCTTTTTTGTTGGCTTGTATGGGATGAATGCTGTTGGGAGGCTGCTTCGTTTTTTTCCTCGCTGCTGTGTACATGGAACGGTTTTATTCGGTTTAATTGAATTCTGTTTGCTTACTACAGTCGAGTCAGATAAAGTGAGTATAGTCTGTCAAAATAAATCAAACATATATTTTTTCTTTGATTTTTGAGAATATGAATTATGGAATTCACGTCAATTCTACGTACATTTAAGTAATATTATAATTTTGAAAAACTTTTCGGTCGCAACACACTGCTAATTTAATATTCGTGTTAGTCAGAGACAGGCGAATAATTGATCATCAACATTCACATCGGTCAAAATCAGTGTACGCATATTTATAATTTATTTTTACGATTTGACATCTGTCACATGCATTATTTTCGACCTAAAATAAAATACACGATAAAATGTACGTATGCAAATAATTAAAACGTGAACACACTACTTTAAAAACAAACAAAATCGTCGAGTATGAATAAATTCAGCTTTAAAAAACAAAACTTTTTGTCCTCAAGCCACCCAGCAAATCTATTGGCAAAAATCACTGCGTCGTGCATCAAACCTTAAATTCAAGCAGTATCCGCCCCTCTCTATAACTTTACACGCATCCCCACGCGCGTCATTATTCAGTTCCACGCTTCTAATTATTTCTTCCTGTCCCTTTCAGAGCTGCTTGGTTCCATTGGCTTTTCAGAGTGTTTAATCAGTCCCGAGTTCGCCGTTGCTCGGTGACATTTGGCAGCGTCGCAGGTTCGATTGTTCGATACGGTTTCCCCCTTTTGCATATGTGTGTATGTAAAGGTCACATCTAAAGGTGCCACTGTAGACCCCAATTTCGACGCGTACATGCAGCATATGCGTCCGTGCTTTTTTATATCTCTGGTCTGAGATTATAAATTTTCGTTGTTGATAAGTTGTGTAACATTTTTCGGTTGAATGGATATAGATGATAGATTAGTGTCGCATAAATGATAAAAAAATATGATCAGAATCCGTGAGATAACATTGGGAATTACGAGGAGAGATCGCTGGGGAACGATTAAGGGATAACATACTCTCGTATCCAAGCCACTGCCTGAGAAGGTTTTCTCGCAGTTTTCCGGGTGAAGATTAACCGGATCAGATGTAGAGGAAATATCTTTTACCTTCTCCTTGAACGAGCGTGCTCGGTAAATTTTGCTTTATCTCGTTTTTGAAAGTGAATGCTTATTGAACTTAGCGCTTCGAAAGTCATTAAATTATATTGATGAATTCACTCGAATTAGATAAACATTCGTTACAGAAACAGTATGTAAAGTATAATTGTCATGACTCCATATTGTAGTTGAACAGATGTTACTTTTGCTAATGAATCTAAATCAATCGGATGTTTCATCATGCATGTTTCATTCAGAGTGAAAAGTGCACACGAACATTATGCGTCGCGAAGCCAATCGATGTGATAACTTTCGTATAAGAAAACTGCATGAAATAAGGTCACTGAATTTCATAAGCGAAAATCCATCCCAGATAACTCGAGTTTCCTTCTTCAGATCATTTTAAAATGAAAAAACTCGCTTCCATCAATCGAATCGCCACTAGCTATACATATAAAACAACCAGGCCTCCTCCCGGAAATGAGTTAAGATTCCGACATGATAATCGAGCGCTAGAGGCCATAATTTACCGAGAGAGGACGGCTGCGCCTCTGTAAACTAGTTAATCCGTCGCTAAACTCGTTACCACCAGCGAATAACTCGCAGCCGGCCAGCTGCTGTTCGATTTTAACGGCAAGGACGACGATCGTCGCTTCGGAAAATTGTCACTCGGCCATTGATATTCTCCATTA
Source organism: Trichomalopsis sarcophagae (assembly GCA_024372645.1). NCBI lineage: Eukaryota > Metazoa > Arthropoda > Insecta > Hymenoptera > Pteromalidae > Trichomalopsis > Trichomalopsis sarcophagae. The sequence goes on from QLSS01000086.1 coordinate 77,063, forward strand.
TATATTCTCTGTTCATCTGTGCCTCGACCTGGAATTTCGCCGAATATGTCAAGGTCGATATATCGCCTGGAAGTTGGATTATATGAAATCGTTTGTTCGACGTTATTAGGGTGTACAGAGCGCCGAATGCTTTGTTCGGGATTCGCTATTCGAAACGGATTTGCGAGTGGAAATTAAATGATTTTAATTTTCGGTGCAAATTTAAGAATACTTGACCTCTGCGTTATTGGGATGAATTTGCCGTAAAGGACTCATTCCAGAGGGCTGTTTTAACACGTTATAACGTCGACAAAAGTATTTCTATTTGAACTTTTTAATTAAAGTGTTTGTAATGGAAAATGTGCTCCAACGAAGGAACGATATCGATTAGAAAGCTGTATTTCGAGCGTTAGCTTTCGATAAGTAGCTTGATTAAACGTACATTTCGCTTTCGGGCGAGTGATTGCTGACTCGTTCTGAGGCATGTCTAAAAATGGAAAAAGCCTGAAAAATATTATACATTCCTGTCACACGAGCAGACCGCTCATTTTTACGATTCATATCCCGACTTCCAGCCGAGAAAAACTAGAGCAGTAATTTTGAAAAAAAGTGTATCTAATACGTGACCGCAGTGTGTAAAAATAAACGTACATCTGTGCACACTCGCCGGTCAATACTTAGAAATTTATATGCAAATACACGCATCAAGGGCTACTGAAAAAAGTTTAGTTACCCGCGGTCGAGAGGGACGGTTTCGAATAAAAGATTTCCGATAATACAAATCCGTGCTTTTCCGCGCGCGAAAAACAATTCAAATTGATTTCCATTACACAAAGAGTACTTTTTTTTCGCGTTGCCGGCGACCAAACTGTAAGAATGCAAAGCTATGATAAGCGCATTGCGATTGAATGATGCACTTAGCCTTAGTGGCCTGTAATTAGAATTTCAATTTTTAACGATCCCGCTGGAAAGTGCTCTGGTCGAGTGATTAAATAATTGCTGGGCGCCACGCGACTGAATTGAATTCTGGTTTGTTAATGTTGCGAACGTGCCTGAAATAAAAAGTGCGAGTTTCCTGTACTTTTTTTTTCAAGAGCTGTTTAGAGTCTTGTATAGGCGATCTAGCTTTAAGTACGAAGTGATGCACCTTAAATACTTTTTAGTTTAAAAAATTCACGATTTTCCATCAGTGCAAGATCGTAGAAATATTTTAATTAGATCGGAATTCCTGATGGCGATTCTTGAATTCTTCCTCGTCATTAAGAATTCAGAGTAATCAAGCAGATTAAGCCAATTATCTTGATTAGGTAATTGAGTGTTTGATTGTCATTCGGTCGATCCTCTTACGTTTTCATTACACTAACAGAACTGAGACGCAGCACTGCAGATTGATGGCGAATCACTTTTAATTATCTTCGCCGAACTCGAAAATCCATCGTGAACATTTAAACTCACAAAACTGAATTCAGACCTTTCAAGCTCGCGTCGCGCAGTTACTGTTGCTCTAATATTAAAAACAACGGATAAAACCTGCGTTTCGAAGCTAAGAATGCTTTTGAGCGAGCTGTGCAGTTGGCGCCTTAATTATTTTTCTTGTCTTTCTCTCGCCCCACTGAATGAGTGCATAAGTTAGGTAGGCCAAGATTATGAGCTACCTCTTTTATAGTGGTACGCTTCGTGGTCGAGATTCACTTCAAAACGTCAGGACCAAAGAAAGAAAGCTTGAGATGGACCAAAAAAGTATCATCCACGATGACAGTGTGAACGTGAAAAGAGAGTGGCCTGGCGAGAACTGGGCTGTAACTGGGTTGTACGTAATATCGCAATTCGAGGCGTTCGATAAACTATAAATTAGACTTATCTGTTTCCCCAGTTCGAGTAGTCGGTGTATGTCAGATGGGGTATGAAATTTTTCAAACTAGTTACGATCATCCCTCTGCGTTGACGCGTCGCGATTTTAAAGCAATAAGTTAATTTTATTTGAAAATCTTGGATAACATTCCCGTCAAATCTAATCAGAAGGAGAAACTACATTATCAAATAAATTCACGGTCTAACGAACCTTGAGTTTCTCCATCATGCAAATGTCAGAACCGTCTAAATCCAGCTTTCCGACAGAGGTTAATCAAGAAAAAGGCTTTGCCAAGCCAATCGTAGAAAAACTTCCTTAATCGTCGCTCCCGTAACAACCCACCTCGGGCCAATCGCGTCCAAAGTCAAAGGAACTCCAAGGGGCGAATAAAAGAAGTAGAGAAAGAGGGAAAGCTGAAATCTCCACCCCCAAAGTTCGTCGTCGATTGCACCCACGATCGCTGCAGGCGCGACCTCCTCCTCTTTCGAGTAGCGAAAGAGAATTCTCGAGCATTCATTTCCCAGCGGGACGAGATGCGATGCGTCGTGAAACCGATTGTATGGAGAAAGAAAGGCTGACGGTAGAATCGCATAATCGAGTGGCACGTGCTTGAGGACGACAATGAGTGCATGCAGATGCAAGCTACTTTGTTTCGGTTTTATGGGATCGTTGTGTGAAGTGTAGATTTTGCTTGTTTGGATTTTTCGAATTTTACAGCCGCTGATTAGAAATTATTTTGTACCGTATAATCTTCTCCCCTCTCTCTCCCTCTCTCTTGCGCTTAATTAAACGCGCTTTTTCATATTTAAGTAAATTAGAACGGCAGCGTAGTGGTGCCGCAGCATTGGGATAAGATAAATGTTCCGCATTCTGAAAAATCGCAACTAAAGCAGTAGTGCGCCCACGCTGGGATGACGGATTTGATGGCTGCGCGCGTGTCCGGAAACACCATTTATCAAATGCCTAAAGTTCGTATCAACTTAAGCGTCTCTGCAACCTGTAGTTCATCTGCGGAAATTTGTGTATTTGAACCAAGAATTATGTAAGTATTCTGATACTCGAATTTTTGGGGGGAAAATCATGCAGTACGATTTATCAAGATTGTATGGTGGAAAACTCTAATATATACCTATACTACTCTATATAAGAATATACCGTCCGGTAGATTTTTTTTCCAACAAAACCGGGAAAGGCATATCTTTGGAAGGAAAAATATTGATCTCAGACAGAACAACAACCCTGAGACTACGGCGCGGCTAAGGTTAAGTCCGAGGGTGACCCACTCGACGCCTGGTATAATCCGTCGAGAGTGTCTAGCAGCTCGTTCACCCACATTCCATTCGCCGAGAACAAAAAGGAAAAAAAATGTAAGGACGCGAGAAGAGCCAGAAGAAACACTAGATGCAGCTCTCGCGTAACAAAGGCTGGTCGCATCTCAGGAATTTTTCTCAACTTCGCAGCCGTGAATACATGCATCTAAAAAAATTGTTCAGAAAATGGGAGAGATTATTCCTTTTACTCGTCGAATCGATGCGTGAATTCGGTTAAATTTTCAGTGTAACGCAACGGGAGGACGCGCAATCTCCTTTGTTTTACGGCCGGCGTATTAAGATGTTTTATTGCAGAATTTCCTCGAGGGGGTTGACGCGCAATTTATTGCGCTTTTGCGCGCCAACGAAAATTCGGGGACTGTGATGAGTTGGTTGCGCTGCCTTGTTTGGTAATATAAAAGCCAAAGAGATTTACTGGGTGCGTGCACGTACGGCCTTGTTTTAGGATGGATATCTCGAGTGAATTCTTGAGAGATGGAATACCGAAGCTGTAAAATGTGGCAGTAAAAACTTATGCTCGTATTGTCTCGGAATGACTGCTTACAGGGAGTAAAAGTATGTCGAGGAAATGCTGGAATAAAAAGACGTTTTAATGGCTGTTCGCGTGTTTTCATTCGAAACTGCGTTACACCGCCAAGAACTCGTTTGTTCATTCACTGTTATTCGCAAAATTAGCAATCGGCTGATTTATCGCGGCAGGCGGTAGATCTTGAGTTCAAAATAGCCGATTTGACCGAGTCGTGCATGGATCTTCGATAATGGCAGTCAAAACTTGCTCTACTTCGGCGAAGATTGGGCCGGAAATATGTGGACTCTTTTATGGGTGCCAACTTTCCGGCGAGCACGAAGTTGAACTCTTCGTTTTTCTTTCTATATTAGCTAATATGAAACCTCTGTACGAATCGCCAAATTTTTATGAAAAAGCTTCTCGCATTGAAATTTTAAAAGGTATTTCTCCTCAAAACCTCCACCGATATTCTATTATCTCTTGTTATACCCGAACTTCTGAGAGCATCAATTTCCGCGAAACGTCGGTGGACGTAGACGATCGGTATTCAAGCTGCATTTGATATACTTTAATCGGCTTACTCGGCAAACTTCGATTGTCAAAGTGGCTCCAAGCCTCAACAAAGTCTCGTAAATACGATTCCTCATCATCTCTGCGACGAGCATAATTTTTCACCCTCCAGCACGAATCGATACGGAGCCACGGAATTCTTTCGCGCATTTGCAAAACAGAAGAAGCCTGCCGCGGTATAGCCAAGCTGTGTGACCCAGTTCTCGCCCACACTCCTTTTTACCATCCTCCTCCTGCGCATGCAGTTTCACAGCGTCGGGTTTCAATGCGCGGCTCATTTGCCTGGACGTGGAGAAAAAGCTCGCGGTTATGACCGGTCCTCGATGGCTGTAAAAACATGCTGAGGCGCGAGCTTTTCCTTGCGCTTTTATTATGTGGAAGATCGAGGCTACGAATGTTGCTTCATTACGATGGAGCTTTAAAAGTTTCCGAGAGGAATGCGTTTTACTGTGGATCGTTGTTGGCTTCGCTGAGCTTGCTAAACAAGCGCGTGATAAAAACGTTGCAACGATTCCTCTTTTTTAAATCTGGGATGCATTTAATTAGACTTTGGCCATTAGTTCAGACTAAACAATAACTTCATCTCTTCTTTTCATGCGATCGAAGAGAAATACGATCGGCCTCTCATCCATACATCGGCTCCCCCCATACACACGCGCTGCACTAATAACTCTCAAAACTTCTAATCTTGGGGAGAATTTCCTCTCACGTGTGCACCTGCACAATAGCTCTCTTTCTTCTGTACTCACACGCTTTCCTCGTTTTCTCCCATCGCACACTCGACTCTTAATTTCCAGCTTACCCTCTTCTTTGAAAGTCCGTCTCTTCGCTGCAACGCCGCCCGCTTCGGCCGCGAAGTTATATATTGGTAGTCACTTCCGAAAGCCGTCCAGACACTCCTTTTGCCGTACGCCCACTTTCTTACCGTCTTCTGTCTAGCCTCGCAGCTTTTTTAACCGCAAAATTCCGTGTCTAGACTTTGGACTTGAATTATTTGAGTTCACCGGTAAAGTTGCAAAAATCTTCGAGTAGGGTAATGGTTCCGAAAGAATCTTGATTATTGCAGGAAGAGTAACCCTACTAAAAAAAATCGTGCGAAAATCGCGTGAGATTTTCGACCAATTTCTCGCGCTATTGGAAGTTGGAACAGGAGGAGATCAAGAGAAAAGAATTAAAAGATTCCTGATATTGTCCCTAACCTTACTTTAGTTTTTCAACAAGATTGTAAGAAGCGTTTGGCTGCTATCAACAAAATTGTACGATTCACGCGGGCCCAGCCTAAGAAATGCGTGTTAAAGGTCAAACTGAGGTCTAATATCTCAGCTTCCGGACAAGATCAATCTAAAATTTTAGTTGTGTATGGAAAAAACCATTACAAAACTGTGCAAAGTTTCATTCTTTTCCTAAGAACATGACGTTTGGGATGAACTACCTTAAAAAATTCGCAAATTACCTATATTATTTAAAGGTATATCCGCCCCCTTACACTCTAAACCTAACGTTGAAAATCAGGAATCGAACCCTACTTAAAAAAATCGCTTGAGGATTTCGACGAATTTCTCGTGCAATTTTCGCATTTTAAATAATTTTAGTCTATTTAAAAAAATTTTTTGAAATAAACTTCGTTGAAATAAGCTACACGACGAATTGTGCAATAATCGCGTGAGAAACTTTTTACTGACATTTTTTTCATGTATCGAGCGATAATAGCGCGAAAATGGCGCGAGAAATTGGTCGAAAACCTGTTTGATGTTGTTTATTAGTATGATGTTTTTTAGTAGGGAAGACTTTTGCCGGAAAGCTATTACAAAGTAAGGGTTACAAAGTTTCAAAAATCGCTTCTCTGATATGAAAAAATGAAAAAAAAAAACACTTTTTAATTCCGTTACGGGAGCTGAAATTCTCGCTGCCTTCCTCCTAGTTTCCGATTAGCAGGAATTCTTTCAATACTCCGTAAATCCTCTTGCGCAGCCTCGTAAAACTTCCGCCGGGTAAACAAACTTATCCATCCATTTCCTCATTATTTCATTTCTTCCTACTCCCTGTTTCCCATTTTCCCTCCTTTGTCTCTGTGTACCTACGGTACTCGACGCCTCCATTGTTACGCGGAAAAATTTCCTCCTGCACGAAAGGGATATTTTCCCCCGCATTGTGTACATTGCCGACGTAGAGCTGCAGATTATTTTGATAAGACGCGGCGATGAATGGCGCGGATTCCTTTCCGTCTGGCATGTACACATTGCGCGCAATGTAGACTCGACTGGTGTCGGCGGACTGGAAAAGACAGGTGGTGTGATTTTTTTCCCTGATAAAGGAGGGTAAAAGGAGTTCTGCATCGTGGATAAATGAATCAAGTTTTTCGTCGTCAAAGATGAAATAAATAAGAACGATTGAATTTTTGAAGTTGCGAGACGAAAGTACGAGAAGTCATATATTTTTAATACTTGAGAGAGAAATTTTTAACTTGAATGGAGCAAATTTTACCGGCAAACTTTGGTAATATCAGCAAAGAAGCTTGCAAGTAGAGCTTTTACGCGAAGAGGAACGCCGTAACCGCTCCTGACATCTCTCGAGAGTGTTTCACAGTGTATAAAATGTGCCATGACGACCCATTCAAAAGTGATATGTTTTTATTTATAAAAGCAACGCTAAAAACATTCCGCACACATATCAAGCGGAATTTCACGTGTACAAAGAGAGTCGACAGGTTATACATCGCAGCGACAGAGGATGCTTTATTCAGAGCCTCGCGAAAAGTATGAATTTTACATTTATCTTTATGCGAGGCGTGAGCACGCGGAAGACAAGCTTGACATTTTTATTTCCTAAATTTAGCTATCGCTTCTGACGCTTTCTGGCGTCTCGAAAAAGGTTCCTGACACTGACAGAAGCTGAAAAGCTGTGCAGTGAATCTTTTTCGGGAACAGGTCACTTACGTATGCGGAATATAAGAATATGTTCCATAAAGCAGATGGATTATTGTTAATGCAATGAATGAATTTTGTGCAATAAATGGTCTGTCTTCTTTTAAAAGTAACATTTTGCTATACTCTCCAACTCCATAATTTTAGAAATAACAAGTTTCAACAAAACTGTTGAAAATCGCGATAGTCTATCGCAAAAAGCACATCGACGCGTCCGCGACTTTTGATTCCCGAGCGCAGCGCACTTCAAATTTAACTTTCCACGTGAATTAATTACACAACAGTCCCGAAACTCCATTCTCCCTTCCACCCCACTATGCTATATAAGTATATACGCGCGCTTCGGACTCGAGTGTACACTCGAGAAAACGGCGCAGACAAAGCGGCTGCCGTTGAAAGCTCAGCTGCTGCATGTATATGTATAGAGAGGGACGACAGGGAGACAAAGAAATATAGTCAGTGAGGTGAGAGAGAGAAAGAGAGAGAGAGAGAGAGAGAGAGAGAGAGAGAGAGAGAAGGAGAGAAGGAAAAAGGGAGAACGTCGGGATCAGCGATACGCGGATGAATTAAGATCGAAGGGAGATTAGTGATTAGCGCAGTGATGAAAGAATAAGATACGAGCTTTAATGAGCTTTTTTGAAAGTCTTTATGGAAGGGATTCTTGCTTGAAAACGTTCGAGTGTTATTGTTTAGGAAAAATTATTTTATACAAATTTTTGAGAATAAAGCTCTTTTGTCACTGCGAGGCTGTTTGCAGTTTTTCCTCTTACTCTGCAGCACTAATGTTCTATTTGTCCTTGCTTTCGGTCAGCGCTTCGAGAAACTTTAGAGGCGATACAATGTACATAAGTCTGTGTCTTCTCGTCGGGCTTTTTTTTCTCAGACGAATGCTCTTTTAAAGTCTCCACGAGGTAAGTGTGTACTTACGAGGTAAAGTACACTGTACAGATTAAAAATTAAAGTATTCTCGTCTTTCTTGACCCCAGGTATGATGTACTCTGCAACGTAAATTTTAACACGGGGTAGTGCCCTGCTTTCTTACACTTCTAATGCTGAATAATGCGAAGGATTGTATTTTTAAATGTAGATTATATAAAAAATAACTGTCACACGTTTCATAATCTTTCATTTTATGTTCAATAAAATCACAAATAATTAAAGATTTTCTTGCGTCAGGCTCATGCAATCTATTATCTCATCGATCTCGAATCCTAATCTCAACTTTTCTTTTTGTTACAGGTAAGTTTCAATTTCCGCCTCAGATACCTAATTTATCTCACTCACAGTGCCGGTAAGTTTAAACGCGATACGTTTAATTTCTGTAAATTAACACTGTGCAAAAGATAAACAATCCCAATATGATTGCAGTATAGTAGTATACCCCCAAACTTATTATCCCTTCGAAATGTTATTTAACTCAAAGCAAACCCAACTCCGTCAAGATCTTCACCGACTCCACAATAAAGACCAACCCCAGCGATCACACAACAGCGCAACCTCTAACGTTATACTCTCCGCAGCTGCTTGCACAAAACAATAATAATCCTCAGAATTAATTATACGAAATCTCGATTAAAAGTAAAGATTAAAAAAAAAACCTCTCCTTCGTATGCATAATATACGAACGCATATCTTCAACAATGAGCGCAAGACAGAAGACGCTGCAGCAGAACAGGACGAAAAAAGAAGACATATAGAACACAGTCGCGAGGGAGCAGCAGCAGTAGCAGCATGTATAAATCGATACGGACCAGAAGCAGCAGCAGCAACGGCAGACAAGACTAACGTAGCGTGCAAAATAAGAGCACGAGTCTGATAGGGGCGCAGTGGCTGCTGGAGAGAGGGGAGAGGGTAGACATTGCGGCATTTTTGCCTCGTATTCCCCCACGCATATATTCAGTGACACCCTTCGCGAGACTTTTTCCGCCGTTTGGTCTAATCGCTGATCCTTGAGTTATAAATGTGTATTATGTGGGAGAAAGAGTGTGGGTTTCTCTCGATCTCGCGTTATCACGCTTTTTATTATATAGGGATTGTTTTAAATCGTGATAATGGAGTTGGGAGATTATAATTGATAATGTGTGGGTGTTTGAATTTCGTTTTGGAATCGACTGCTTAAACTCTGATTAGAAAAGTATTCAATCATAATACATTTTTATCATTTCTCCCAGATTATTATTTTCTGGGCGAGATCACAGCGATATTTAAATCTAAAAATGATATTTTATTCTTTGATTTGATTAAGTTTCGCCGCACATAGTGCTTTTACTTTTAGAGCGGCATTAAACTTAAAAATGTAAACCGCGAAAAGGGCTGATGGATTTTCAAATGCGTTCAATCTCATGCTCGAGAATGGATAGTTTCGTACGGACATTAATTTTTGAAGAAAAAAAGGATAATGGCACGTAATAAATTTGTATAATTTAATGCTATTTCTGTAAATCACGTTGTCTTACATAAAAAGATGATAATCTAATTATTTTATTCGAGAATACCTCGTAAAATACTTTTCACCCCATTTATAAGAGAAACCAAGTTTATGCTCTTATTTGAATTACAAGAAAACTAAAATAGTGGTGAAAGCTCATTTAAATTTTGAAAAGATATCTTTTATCGATTTTTCAGCACATGAGAAAAATAATAATCTCACTCCCTTTTAAATACCTAGCTCTTTTAAATTTTCCTTATATACAAAACGTACGTCACACCACGAATCTCGCTTTTGAAAAAGGCGCGACCTCATCTGAAATGCAAATGCGCCACTGCCTAGAAACACGTGGATGAGCCAAGATCCCCCTTCGGATCAAAAAGTCATAGCAGCGTCGGTTTTTAATCACCGCGCGGATGGTCCTTTGCAGTAACCCTTAATGTCCTCGAAGCGTTTAATTCGGAATTCAATTTCGCACATTTGCATATCATGCGCGCCGATCTGGGTATCTATGGGGTCCAGCAAACCGAAAAACAAATTCATGCGGATGTGGAGGAGCGAGTTTTCTGATAATTGAGCTTTGAAAGTTTGCTTGATTTCGAAGGGTTGTGTTGTTAGAAAAGGAGATTTTTAGTGGATCTTGAAGAGGAATTGAGAGAGATAAGGGACTAAATATTTCTAACATTGATTTGAACTGCTGGAATAATTTCGAGAGTTTTTTGATGGTTGCAATCTAATATTTAAGATTTTATTATTTTATGCTATTATTGAAAGAACGACCTTTATAACTTTTATATAAATTTTTTATCTTTTACAACTTCAATAACCTTCGGTTTCTCAAGTCTCGAAAGATAACAAATTTATGCAAAAGCAGTTTTTTATGCAAGAAATATTAAAAATGCTAATGTAGAATATTGAATAAATTCAAAAGCTTTTTCATATACAACAACAGAATAATTACAAAATGCAGTTTACGTTATATTTTGAACGTTAAGCTCAGGCGAAATAGAAAAAAAAACACGGTCAGCCATCAGGGTGCTTGAGTTTTGCGCTGAATTCGTTTACGAAGCCCTGGGTTTTACTAAAGAATCGATATTTCCAGTTGATTGCACGTCTCCGGAAGCTTTCAAATTCACATGACCTGCTGTGTTCTTTAACAAAACGATCAAAGGCACGGCTGTAAGTGCTGGAATTAGTGGCTGTCGCCGAGAACAAAATCAAGGCTTTTGTTATACCAAGAATTTCCTCGTTACTGTCAGAAGCACTGAAAAGTTTTCGCAATGGGTTGTTCGTTGAAATTGTCACTTTATAGAATTAAAAAATTATATTTGTGTAAATTTAGATCACCCTTTCATCAAATCTCGATGCAAAACAAAAAAAAAACAACTATGCTAAGATCTGAATCCGCAAATGTCGCTGCGAAACAGCAGCTAAAGTAGATTGCGTCAGTCATCCGTCAGACCCGAGACAAAAGTAAAAAAAAAAATTGATAAGAGAGCGGAGAGTCTTCGTTGGCTTTCGCTTCCTGTTTGTCTGGCGTTTTCATCTAAACACAGAGATTTCTTCATTTCAATCTTGCTTTACTGCTTTTGTTTCAGTAGTAACGGCTCTTTTTCTCTTTCTCCGCCAGCTCCACTTTGCCCTTCTTCTTTATTCGTCGCGTCGTCTTCTCTCCTTCTTTCCACTTTGCTAACTCGCGCCTCTCCCTCGTCGATATATCTTCCTTATATCGCATGTTCCAGTCTGCGTCTCGCTCTGCTTATTCCCGATTTCTCGTACTTATGCAATGTATACTTTCTTGGTTTTAATTATTTTTGATCCCGTCCGCATTATCTACAAGTACGATCTGCACAATTTACTTTCATGGCCCCTTCGTTTCTTACTTAATTAGAATTACTGAGTCATCCTAGATTTCTTAGAAATGTACCCGCATAACTGTCGCAATGTATAAAACTGTTGGAAATGAATTCGAAAAAAGTTCATGTAAATATAATACACTTCACACCGCACACGTGTATACTTATCGCACGTATTGAAAAGTATTCGGGGAAAGTAACTTTTCCCTCGAGTATTATCATTTCTATGAATTTTAGGCAAGCATCACTCAACTTTTCGAACTTAAAGCGGATTCCTCATCTCTCTACTAAACGTATATTTATACCCTAAAGCTACGTATCGCAAAGAAACCCTAAACTTTTGTCAATCGTATTTTATACTCTCAGTATAATATACCAAGTTCTCACGATTGATCCTCTGAAGATTCAAATATAAATCTTCGATCCCCCTTCCGATACTTTCAATTTCCTCCTTAGCTCTGTATACATCATATACACGTGACGCAATCCGGAAGAATATGGCCGTTATAAGTCTACTCGTGAGCGAGACAGAGAATGCGATGCCGTTTAATGAATGGCCCGCTTAGTAGGCAAAGCCTCGTTGGTGATGAATAGTCGGGGCCTAGATTATGGACCGATCTGCGAAATGGGTCAATATCATAAGAAGGAAACTGTTCTACGTTGTACCTTTGTGTTGAGAGTTAGTATATGTATAAAGAAAGGCGCATCTTTTGCATTGTAAAAGTACCATATTGAACAAAGTGTAACAATATTCTCGGGGATTAAATCTATACGTAAGTTCATACTTTTAACTAAATAATACATATACTTTGGCATGGGCTTTCTCTACGTTTGGATCTCTTGATGGATCATCCAAAATGACAATCTTAGATTTAAGTTAATTTTAATTATAAGCTAGTTTGTTGTTTATCACTGGTCCTGTGTGCAAGTAGCTATGACTATTTTTATTAAATGTTAAAAAATTGTAGTACTATATGTATGCATTAATACTACACTGAGAAAATTTTAATAGTAAAAATTAAAAAAAAAAATAGGAATTTTTACTATCTTTAATAGTAAAGTGGTTACAGACTTTCCAGATATTAGAATTTACTATCCCAAGATAGTAAAAAATATTATCTCACAAATAACTCTTAAGATTTTAAATTTTACTATCTAAGATAGTAAAATTTATTTTTAAACCTTTGTAAACAAAATCGAAAGTTTTATAATCTATTTCTAACCTTCGAACTTATGATTGATCGCTTGCTTATTGATTATGTTCGCTTATAGTAGAGATTATTTATTTTACATATTTTAATTTCTTAAGCACTTTAATTTCTTAACCCTATTCCTATGATTTCGCAACTACACGCATATCGCACTTAACGCTACATATTTCGCAATGTTCGCATTACAATTATTAGGATGGGGACATTTTTTCGTTGTTATATACTAACCAACCAGAATTCTAGGCACTCGCGAGACAGATTTACCAGACTCCATCTAGCGGTCGAAGTCGATGTTAACGGCCTAAGGGCTTTGCTTTATCTAGTTCGCCAGCTTGTTTTTCGACTCTTGATTTTATATTTGTTACGAACAGAGAGGAGACAGAGTCGAAAGCGAAAAAGTAGACGACGGGACTCGAACTCGCGGACCCGAGAGCCAGAGGCCTGTGCTCTAACCACTGAGCTAACGTCTACGATGCATCCGAAGCGTATGCATCGCAGTACGACTCATCTGCTCGACTCTTATCGCTGACTCGTCTCTCGACGTGTGCGTCTGTGACATATTCATTTTTTATTCATCTGTATTATTTTACAAAAAAATTGTTATACTATATTTTATATTCAATAATTTTTACTATCTGAGATAGTAAAAACTACTATCGCCTATGGAGAATTTTATTATAAAAGATAGTAAAAATTGTTGAGAAAGTTTCGTTGAAAGCCATAATAATTTTTACTATCTGAGATAGTAAAAATTAATATTTTTTGTAGTAAATTCTACTATAAAATTTAATATCTTTCGAGTTGGTAACCACTTTATCATCCGAAATAGTAATTTTTACTATCCAATTTTTCTTAGTGTACTATGTATTACATAGGTTATGCATATATTCTAGCCTCGCAACATAATATACCGAATTTATATGTTGTTTATCATACCCATAACCTTGCGAGATTTTCATGGCTTGCTGCATACACGCAAAAAAGTCTTCAGCGATGGTGGTGCGCGTCACTGGTGGAGTCGGTGTGATTTACGCGGCAAAAGACGCTGCCTGCACCGGGCGGCGGTGTGGCTGTCGTTCTGTGTACAAAACAATAAATTTATTTCTCCACTCGCATGCCGGTGGTATGATAGTGTTAATATCATTTTCACTCAAAGAGACTTTGCTAACTCTGCACATATCAAAACGTTCAGAATTACACTTATAAAACAAAAATAAAACCAACAATTACTTTATCCTATATTAAAATATCTACGCCGCGTTATCCGAAGTGACCGTAAGAGCGCACTGTCATAGATCAAGAAAAAGAACATGGCTGTGCGCAAGCTAGCAGTCGACAATGCTATTCTATTAATTATTGAGAGTACTTTTGGCCAGGGATACAGAAAATAGTATAAGACACGCAGTAAGAATATTGGATGCCCTTGGCATGCGTGAAACTCCAACTTTCTAGCCTTGTGTTGTAATGTACTATTTTCTTCTACTTTTGTCCCTTGTTACATAATGTACTATTTTCAATCCACTCTAAAGGTAAGCAGTAAATATGTCTTTTAACTTTGAATGAAAATAAATTAGGAACTAAAAGTGGTCAACCTTTATGCTGGAAGATTGAATTTTATTATTAATGATTTAAACAAGCTTAACAGTCGAAAAGTTGGTATTAGTGAGTTTTAGCACATGCCATAGGTATTAAGAAATATTACAAAATTAATTTTCTTAGATAAAAGTTTAAATTAACACTATATTGCATCGGACAAATTTAATTTTAATTGCTTAAATTTTTTTCAAACATTGCTTAATACTTATTGCAAGTGCTGAAACTCAATTTACGGTGCTAAATTTAGTCAATTAAGTATAATAAACAAAAAACGTTTTCTCCACTAGGTGGCGGGTTACTTGAGGTGTGGAACACTTTTAAATACTGTGTCACTTGCAGGTGTTCACATAACCTATGAATAAAAAAAAACTAACTCATGGAAATTTCTCGAATAGTTCTTTTAGAAAACAATTGTAAGCCATAAATAGGGCTGATCTTGATATTTTATGTATTGATATTTAAGTTATGATTCAATCATCTTTTGAATCAGACTTTTCTTCGAAACTTCCATCAGAACTATCATTTGAACTGCCAAGTGGAGATCTTATCAGGAAAACTCTCGTTTTTCAGCCAGCCTAGGATTCTCTTTCCAGTAGCGTTCCTGGTAGTTGGATACTACGACTAAGCGCCATAATGAGTAGGTCTTAGGTACTGGAAACATATCGAATAAAGATCTTGTTCGATATTGAATTGACAATTGAGACACTCGAGATCAAATGAATGAACACCTGGTCTGGTGCTCTTTATATAGACCATGAACCTACTGCACCGACGAATACTGACCCCTCCCTTCCCCTCTGTTCTACTATATATGAGTCTCTTTCTGACGTCCGCGCTTGGCTCGTTCGTATAAACATTAAGATGTGCTCGGTAAGGTATGCTCATAGGTATACAAAATTCTTGCATGTTCATCTTTTTTGTTTACGTGAAAACTTTTGTGAAAATAAGATTGTAATATAGTCGAATGCTTGCTAAATGTATGTTGATGATTTTATATTAAAGAGTAGCTCATTTTAAAATTTACACCGAACAACTAGAATATTGTACTTTTTACTGCAAAAACTAGTATGCTTTACCGTCTAAACTAATTTTGCTTCCTCCCAAAGGAAGCTTTGTAATTAATGGTAAAATTTTGTGTTTCGTCAAAACTTCTAGTAAATACATTTTGGTGTGTTAGAAGTTCAAATCAAGTGTTTTTAGAAAATGTCAGTATGTATGTGTGTGCGTGCGCGCGCGTGTATGTGTGTGTGAATGTGTGTGTATGCATACTGTAATATTTCTGAAACTACTCCGTCAATATCAATAAAATTTAACGTTTATATCTATTTTTTGGATTCTGAATTCGGGAAAAACAGTTATTTTTTATTTTCCCGGCGAGTCGGGAATAAAGAACTACATGTATGTATACAAAACCGAAAGATTCAGAGAAATAACAAGAATCAACGACGAATTTAACATCAGCTACTATATCTATAGCTATTGTGCGTCTTAGATTTCAGCGGATTATTTATTTGAAAACAATATTAAAAGCATTAACATACTGTATATTCAACCAATATTTTATCTATTGGAACTACGAATTTTGTTGGAGGAAGCTCCGTGCCAAAGAATTGGCAGCGGTTTTTTGTGGTAGGAGGAAAGCAAAGATTTAATATTTTTGTAATAGCTGGCTCTTTGTGCGTGATTATTATTATGTTCCACTTTGACGTTCACAGATATCATCAATTGTCTGAACATAACTTATCTACAAGAGAAGAGAAATAATAAATTATAAATTATAATAAGATAAAATGTAAGCATTTTTTATATGAAACCAGCAATATAAATTTAGTAAGCAATCAAGTACATTACAAACTTATTTTCACAAAAATGTTTACAAACAAAAAAGATGAACATGCAAAATTTTTTCATACCTATAAGCATACCTTAACGAGCACATCTCGGTGTTGATACGAACAAGCTGAGCGCGGAAGTCAAAGAGAGACACGCCAGGTGTTCATTAGTTTAGTCCCCAGTTTTTCAGTTGTCAAGATCTTTATTCGATATGTTTCGTGTACCTAAAAACTACTCCTTGTACCGCTTATTCGCTGTGTCAAACCACCAAAAACACTACTGAGAAGAGAAGCGTAGGCTGACTGAAGAACGAGAGAGAATATTAGAAGAACTTCGGCAGCAAATTCCTGATAAGACCTCCACGGGCAGTTCAGATTGCAGCACCGAGGACAGTTCAGAGGAGAGTTCGTATGATAGCTCTGATGAAAGTTTCGAAGAAAAATCTGATTCAAAAGATGATGGATTCATAATTTGAAATATCAAGAATCAGTTTTTTTATTTATACGTTATGAAATCCTTCAAGTGACACAGTACTCAATCCCGAATTTACTTTTATTCAAAGCTAAATATATAATAGAAAATTACAAGACAACTCTCGCTTCAAAACAAAAATTACGAGGCTATACTAGTGCACAAAAGCACGATGCTCGTTGTAGAATCCTCCAGTATAGATTCGATCAATAGCGGGAGCTTAGACGGTGCTGCTCGCTCGCTCATTTGAACTATTCACGCCGCTATATCGCTGGTGGGTTACAGATAGCCATCTAGTGGCCTTACTTGAACTTCACTTTCTGCTCACCCACGGGCAGTACCGTCTTAACTAAGATGAATTTAAAAATTAGGCCTTTATAAACTGTACATGCATTATGCAACCTTGCAGCACACTCTTATTTTTATTTCACTTTGTAAACAAAAAAGAACCTTTAACTCACTCTTCATAGAAAATACGCTGTACAACAAGAGATAAATAGATTTTCTTATATTTAGTAGATGCTTAATTTTTGTGTCCGGGCGCATTTGAAGTTCTCTTGTTTAATAACCATCCTTGTTTGGAAAAGCTCATTTTTACATGCTAGTTGCAAAATTTACTCTTGATCTGCTGATCATATAGATTATACAAATCACGCGAAGTTCAATAACAAAATTTTACAGCATTTATTATCTCTAACATGCACGATATCAGTCATTTTCAAATAACGACAATGTAATACTAGCATTTTACTTTTAATTTTTTTTTATTATTATGCATCGATTAATCTAATTTAAGTGTCAATGCTATGCGGCAAATAATAAAGAGTGAAATTCTTTGCTTGAACACAACAGTAAGGATTCTAATCAATGTCACGAATTTACATGGATCGAGATAAAATGTCCCGATATGTCAGAAACTATACTCTATATACTCTACTACTGGCTCCATTCGAGATATTGAAAAGCATAAATTTTTTTATTGTTAAACTAGCAATGAACCGATAATAATGCGACGAGTATAAATGCTAATTAAATACGAGCAATTAATTTTGTTATCGAACTTTAACGTTCGACCGTAAAGCATTGGCTTATATATCAAGCGGATAAACATAGTAGATGCTTTACTCTTATGGAAATAGGTGCTTGAGGTTTCATGATGGGTTCATCAATAAAACTCTTATCTGCGGTGCGTTTTCATATCATTAATTCCTTGAAATTTTATTTTTTTCTAAAGCGTTCGTAGTATTATTAATTTTATTAATGTATTTTATATTTACAGCTGCTCATTGTACTGTTGACTTGCAACAGTACGAGCGCTGTTGAATTGACTGAGATTGTGCAAACGATTGCAAACTCATTAAAGAATATCGAAGAAATTCTTCAAACTTTCTTGAAACGCGAAGAAGATTCTTCACTAAAGGAACTTGGGGTATCACATTTAAATTCTGCTATTATAGCTCAAGTTTGAAAGCCGACCGCATATATTTTATAATTTGCCATTGATATATTTGCTTTAACTATATAGCAAGTCCGCGAGGGCGCAAGGTCCATCAATAATGAATCAACTCAAACTTCTGATCAAAATACGGAACCCTCTACAGAATTGACTCAAAATACAGAATCTTCTGATAAAGGTTATCAAGACGTTCTACCACCGGAACAAACAGAAGTTTCTTCTGCCTTACTATATGAGAGAACTCCCAGTATTGAAAACAGCAGACGAAGTTTCTACAAAGTTCCAAGTCGCAAAAGGAAATCCATTAAAAATGTACAAGAGGAATTTCGAAAACGAAGAAGGAACAGGAACAAGGCCCGTAAAGTCACTGATGATAAACACGTGCCTTCGCTTCGCTCGAAAATCAAGAGTAAGAAACGAGGTTTCGATTAATTGTAAAGATTATGTATTAAATGTAAGTAAATTGTAACGATTGTAGTTATGATATTAAAATTAAAAAAAAGACTATCAAAATTTTGTATATTATTTCCTTAAAGTTGAATAAAATTGTAACGGGTACGTTTACGACTAAGACTAAGACGGAGAAAAGGCGAAACGCAGAGTATCGCAGAAATGACAAAAAATCTCCATATCTCGCTGAGAGAAGAGAAGTCGCGAAGTTTATGCTCATCGCGACAGCCAATTAAGTGGCTCCGCATAACCGAATGTCGTCGTTAGCCCTAGACTCTGATTCATAATTGATCCAAGAGTCTTTGTGTTGGCGTTGAGATACATCCTTTTCGTCTATATTTACGTAGCTATATTTTGTAAATATTGCTCTAATTGATAGCCAATACACGTGGCGAAAATAGATTGAAGATGGAAAATTATTGTTGTAGGTCGAGAGGCTTTATTCAAGAAGCAAATTATTCTGACATAGTTTATTCGACCACGACTATATTAATACTAGAATATTATGCATTTACTGTACTTCAATCGTTTCTTGAAAAATACAATACTCAAATGTGTGCGTATGCGTGTGTGTGTGCGTGTGTGTGTATATCCCTATATTAGATACTTGTAAGCGTTTTGGTGGTCATCAGCCCCTCCACCAAATAACGTTAAATCGAGCCAAAATTTACGTTATTTTTTGCCTATCCTTTCCCCTCCACCCCTCCACCATCCCCTCCACCGCCCCCTCCCACCTAATGAATGTGTTGTCAATATGTATATCGATCCTTGAAGTGATGTTCTTTGAAATGCTGTATTTCGTTTGTTATTTGAAGAACGTATTATCTCAGATGACGTTTTAAAAATGATCTATCGAGGGAGTGTATTCAAAGAACGCTCTATCTCCATGTCAGTTTATATTTAAATCTGAAAGTTTTTCTATATAATCTTATAATGGTATTCGTCTGTGTTTATATGTAACCATGATCACATTTTCTATTTTTTCCACACCACCTATGAGGTAAATAGAAAGGCGCGTTGTTTTTTCTTAGTTGATTAAATAGAAGTAAATATGAGTACTTTTATAAATCTTTTGTATTTAACACTTATCAATGTGCTTTTTATGTTCAAGATATGTAAAAGTACAATTCTTAAAGTTTAATCAACTAAGAAGTAGTATCCCCGGTAGGCCTAATTAACATATGAATTTTTTTTATCATTAAATATATCAAATATTTTTTTTCATTTGATGAAAATATAAGTATCAATAAGTATTTTTATAAATCTTATATATTAACACTTATCAATGTGCTTTTTATGTTTAAAATTCATAAAAGTATAATTTTTAAAGTTTAATAAAAATGTATAATTTCATCCCAAACAATATTCTCTATTTCGGAAGAATTTGTTGATTCGTTTTGAATATATATTTTATCAGGATATTTACATCTAGATAATGCAACATATAGCTGTCCATGTGAGAATAACGGCCGTCTAATTAATAGTCCTATTGAATCAAAACTTTGGCCTTGGGATTTGTTAATTGTTATTTCAAAGGCTAATACAATCGGAAATTGTTTTCTGTAAAGTATGAAAGGAAACGATGAAGAGTCTCCCGCATTTAATGTTATTCGAGGAATAAAAACTTTATGTTCAATCTTTTCGCCTGTTATTATTTCTGCTTCAATATTATATTTATATAAATTTGCTATTCTTAAACGAGTACCATTACATAATCAGTCTGCAATACTTAAATTTCTTATTAGCATTACAATTGCATTTTTCTTTAAATTTAATTTGTGAGGGGGAAGTCCTTCTCTAATATTATTTAACATTTCTATTGGATAATTTAAATGAATATTTTCATCAGTTTGATCAACTCCTCTGTGAGTGGCATAATATATACTATAATAAGTATACAATTTATTATTCAAAAGTTTCAAAACTTTATCATTAATATTTTTTATGTCTTTATTATGAGGAGCTAAAATAACACGATCAAATAACCTACTCTGATTAATGTCATTATAAAGTTTGTTACAAATGTCATTGGTTTTCCATTCATCTGGAATTATAAATGGATTGACTTTTCCTTCTCCTATATTTAATAAGAAAGTAGAAAAATCTATATTTTTTGAACGCATATTTTTTGTTAGTTTCAACACATTAAATAGAGACCATAATTTTGAAAATGTTATTGTTTCTTCTACTATAGAATTTCGATATCCATGTTTTATTACTGGAAGCATTTGTCTAAAATCCACACCAATTATAAGTAATTTTCCACCAAATGGTAAATTATTATTACATACGTCTTTTAATGTTCTATCGACAATTTCTAAGGCTTTTATTGGAACCATAGAACCTTCATCCCAAATTATTACATTACTTTCCCTTCATTTTTTTTTGTCAGAATCCAATTTTAAAAATGCACTTTCTTTATCGTTTAAATCTAGAGGTAGTCTAAAACTTCGATGACTTGTCATACCTTTTGGTACTAAAATATTCCAGTCCATGCCATTGATAAAATTTTTTTATTTTTTGATAAAAAATAATATATTTCAGTTTTATACAAAAATGTTTTACCACATCCACTAGGACCATCAATAAAATATATTTTATGATTATTACTAATTAATTGTTCGAATTTTTGATCTTCATTTAATTGGTTATACAATGTTTCAAAAATATTAAAACAATATGCTAAGTTTTCTGCAATTTGTTTATTATTATTATTAATAGTACCTGTTGGTACTGGTAAACTAAAATCCTTACAAGATTTTTCTTCATTTTCCAAAATTGATTGAATGTGAAATAATGCATTATTTTCATTATTTTCAGAAAAACCTTCCGTAAAGTATGTTTTAAATTTTGTTCAAATGATATTGGCTTGAATATTTTCTACTAAAATAAACCAAGCAAAAAATGTTCGTAATTGATTAGGTAGCATGATGTTGCAAGCTTCTTCAAAAATATTATAAATATAAGAATCATCTTCTACTAAACCTAACTAAGTTTTATATATTATATTATCATGTGTTGGTAAATCTGCAAATGATAGAGGGCCTTTTACACGGTTAATTATAAGTTTAAAAAAAAAATCTTTCCTTATCTTTTGGAGAAACAATATTTAATCTTCCAATAGTAATGTATTTTTGGATACGTGTTTGTGTTATCCGGGATTTAGTACTTTTAGAAAATATGTAATAATTAGGAATATTAACATATTTAATATTTCTAGCAAAATCGTCCTTTTTATTTAATCTAAACCATGCTGTCAATGTAGTTTCTTTATAATTTATAGCCTCTAATTCTTTACCTTCTTCAAAAACTATGTGTTGTTGATCCTCAGTGTGTATAGCAAGATTTTGAACGCTAGGTTCTCGACCGCCTACAGGGTATTCTTGCAGTCGCCATGCTGCTTACATTGGACTTAAGTATCTACCGTCCACAAATTTAGTAATTTCATCATATACTAAAGGTTTTTCAACGTTATTATCATTAGGATCAATCATTTTTTCAATTTTGCAATAGGCTCTGTCTCCTCCTTTATGTAAATAATCAAAAATATATTTTATACTTTGAATAGATGCACAATATTCGACATTTATAAAGTTATATTGTTATAAATAAATCAGGTCTACCTTTTGCTCTGATTATTGCCATTGCATCTTGATAATGTTGTTGCATGTACCTAGGATCACCGATGTATGTAGCTGGTAAAATGAAAAGATTACCTAATCTTTCTTTTTGTTCAAAATTTTTTGAAATATTTGAAGCAGATTGAGAAACATGATCCATTAAACCTTGGTAGCATTCAATTCGAAGTTGCTTTTGATTGTTTCTAAATTAATTCATCCTATTACTGTCTACCATGATAAGTGCATGCAAAAAATATTGTTGCGTTAATCTTTCAGCAAAAAGTAATGGACTAAAATTTTTTGTCGTTGGCCTATAAGCTAATCTATAGCAATAGTATTGTAAAATAGAAAGATTAAATGATTTATCGTTAGAATTTTGATTTGGTTTTTTCTTATATCCAATTCTCCAACCTAAATCACCCGTAGGAAACATTAATGGAAAAACCATAGGATCTACGTGATGAGATAATTTATTTAAATACGTTTGTTTTTTTTTCTAAAGCTTCATCATTTTTAGGATAAACACATAGATCATAATCGTTAGGAATTAACGATTTAGATACGAATATTGCACCACATTCAGCTGTTAATGGTTTATTATATCGATGTTTCTGCTTATCATTTTTACGAATAAAATATAATTTATAATTCGGTAAGTTTTGTATATTTGATAATTGATGTAAACATTTAAAATTTTTGGCATATATGGATTTTTGTTTAGTATAAACGTTAACGTTTCTAAATGTTGTTCAGTTAGTTTTTCATTTGTCCTAAGTCGTTTTTCAACTGATGTTGTATCATCATAAATATACAATTGACCACAAGAAGGATCTTGATTGATTGACGGTAAAACTGTAGTAGGAGAGATGTGACAAATTTGACCTTGAATTTTTAAATTATATACAGCTTTTTGTTTCTCTTGTATTACATTAGCACTAAACGTTGCAAAACAAAATAAATTGTTATAATATCTAATTAAATGTCTAAAATGACTGTCATAGAATAAAAGTTGTTTAAGATCTCGATTATATTCAGATAGTGGTGATAATACAATGCTACTATTATGACAACAGCCTGATTTTTTTATTTTTTCTTTCCTAAACATTGCAGAACAATATTTACATTCAATAGTCATTTTACCAAAATATGATGTTTCTGTTACATTGTCACAGTTCTTGTCTTTTAATGTTTTAACATTTTCAAAAGAACTATGAGTTTTTGATGACTTCAATTTTTTTAAAGAAAAATTTAATTCTGATTCGTTTCTAGCAAGTTTATGTTTTTGAACACGTTTTTGATTGTGAAATGTAGCAATTTGAAATTTAATTTCATTATTATTAAAATCAAGTATGTCATAATGTCCGTTATCATGTTCACCACTAAATAATAGTTCTAATTGATATGGTTGAGATGTGTTTCCAAAATGTATAAAGTTTGATTAATATGTAAATATACTTTTACATAGACATTAAACATTACTGAGAATGCTGAAATTTCAACTTCGTTGCCATACCTAGAAATTCTTGACATAAATTGTTTCTAATCGTTACAGTTTTTAATATTAAGGTAATAATCATTATCTATAATAAAAAACCTATATTTAGAAATGATATATTCTACTATGTTTAATCGGATTTTCATATGAGAATTTTGATTGTTGTATAAAAACTGTAAAAAGCTTCTAAATAAACAATTACCATTGACAAGAATTTAAAATTTTTTCGATTTTATCATTTTTGTGTTTTCTAATAAAATAAGGAATAAATAAAACTATAAAATAAATGGAATTGTTTTACTTTTATATATATATATATATATATATATATATATATATATTTACTTTAACATATAGGTAATATGCAGAACTTTCTGAACTTCTTGAAAGTATTATAGTTCATAAGTGAAATATTCACATGAGTGTCTAAATGAAAATTACAAATAAATCACTTAAGTTGAATACGACTTCAAAATATTATTTTAGCACTATAAAAGAAATGTATATAGGCATATCAGTCATTTAAGTAGAAACTAATAGGGTAACTTGATTCCAAGTAATTTAAGCACAATATTGTTTGTACAAATTTTTGCCCACAAGCGTACGTGCAGAAGTATTACGTATTTAACATTGTAATTGGTTAATTAATATAAATTTTATTACATAGGCTTAAAGCAGTTGCTTTCTCTATTTTTAAAGTGTTGCCTGAAGCCTTTTCTCACTTGATGTCTATGTTGTCAATGTTGTCTTTTCATTATGTATCATACTTTTTCTGTTTAAAATTTTATATATATGTATAATGCGTGTGTGTGTATTATTTTAAACTAATTTTATTTCAGTATTAGTTTCAAGAGATATATTTTTGCTTTCTTCTAGAGGAAGCTTTGAAATAGTAAAATTTTCAGTTTTGCTAAAACTTCGTAGAAACGCATTTGAAGGTGTTTAGTTTGAATCATGCGTTTTTAGAAAATGTCCGTGCGGATGGCTGTGTGTACGTATGTACGTATACGGTTATGATTTTAGAACCACGCGATTGATCGTTATACAATTTTACATGCATATATGTTTTATGATTTTGAATTCGGGAAAATTTGTTCCCTATGATTCTGACCATTTTATGACCATATTATAGACATTTTTCGATTTTTGAAGAAAATATTGTTACTTTCTTTTTATGATATGATTTATACAATATATTCAACAATAGTGTATCTAAATGAGCTCAAAATTTCCTACTTTTTCCCGTAATATTTTCCAGATTGACCGTTCCGTTCAATTTTTATGATAAAGAAGGTAATTATCAAAAATAATTTAATATCTCCAAAACTAAATTGTCAAACGTTTTAAAAAAATGTTTGGCAATATAAAACGATAATATCTATTCACTGTAATAATTCTAAGCCATGTTGGCGACTAGTTTTTCAGCTAAAAATCGAAAATAAAAAAATGGGTTTTCTGGGAAAATATCGATTTTTTGGTCACTTCAGATAGGTTTGCATCTTATAAAACCGTTTAGTTTAAAATATATTATTCATTATTCAAATTCTTTGTCTTTCATCCTGTATACCTTATATAACTGAAAATTACTCTTTTTGATAAACCTGAATCATAACTCGCTAACTAAAGTTTAGAATAGTTTGAGAAAATTTATGATTTTGTGAGATTATGAGAACCCTATGATATTTAAAATATAGAGGTTTAAATGTTTTTATGAAAATTATATGATTTAATATTGTGATGGATGCTTCTTATTTAGTATTTTATAAATCATTAACATACTGTATACTTGAACAATTTTTTATCTATTGGAACTATAAATTTTGTTGGAGGAAGCTACCTGTTAAAGATTTGGCAGTGGTTTTTTCTTAGCCAAAGAGGAACAAGCCTAAATCCATTAGGTCCTCAAAAAAGATTTAAGTATGAATAAAGCAACCAATCCTAACATTAAAGCGGATGAACTTTTGAGCATCCGCGCAAAAGGATTCAAAATACAAAAAATGCGAGAAGTTAGTATCTCGAATCAAAACGACTTAGAATCTCAAGCGTGTTGATTTTCACGCATTAATTATTTGGTAATCGAGATTACAAGCGCGTCAAAATGCCAAAATCATAGTCTATTGCCGGTTATCACAGCCGCGTGAATTTTTAGCCATAGGTATAACGAATATGGAAATTACACGTTCTGCGTCAAAAATGAGCTTCAGTGAATGCAGTGCGAGACAGTGACCATTGCAGGATAACTGAAATCGAACTAATGTATCAACTGGACGTATATTTAATTAAATTAATTATCACAAATACTATACATTATTCGATATATATTTACATGCAGTATAAGTAAATGATTGATATTTAATCTAGTGAATGATACGTTTAGACTCGGATAATGAATGAATAGCTTATAATCATCTATTTAACAACAAAATACTGAACACATTTCTGCTGTGTTGCAGTGATATGTTTATGAGCGTGAAAATGGATGATTGAAATATAGCATAACAGTACGAATTTACGCTAAAAGTAATTTTGATCACATCCACGATAATTTGTTAAAAATTAAAATCCGATTTCAGATTAACGCAATTACTCAATCACCTCTTATAGAATACAAATTGCTTTTGAATAGAATTCCCGAGCCTCCTTGTTAGTGAACACATGAAAATCCGACGAATAACGTTAGAAGTATTTTTTATATCCTCTGCATTTGTCTCGAATCTGAAATGTCAGCTCATAAAAGAAAATTTATCTTCCCGAATAGTAAACCATAAGACGTACGAAAAAGCGGAAGCTTTCTCCGTCCCTTTTTATCTCCGTCGTACGTATCCATTCCATTCAATGTGAGGCATCTAACTCCATAAAATCCCCCAGAGTAGCGCGTGCGGATACAGATAAATCGGCTGACCCCAATTTGACTGATTTTCGTTATTTCTTTTTTCAGGGTGATAGTCTTGGGCGTCCTCCTGGGCATCTTAGAATGGGACTGGAGCATCCAGTGCGTTCTGCTGCTATGGGAGTACATACTCGGCTACCTGGCTATCTTCATATCCTCGATGGCTGTCGAGTTCTCGATGTGCATGTTGGCGACGCGAGGCAGTATACTCGACACTGCCGCTCGCGCGCCGATGCAATATCTGCTCTACATACGTCTCTGTGAGTAAACTAATCAATTATTGCAATTAGTATTGTTCCGGTGATGCATTGATTAATATGGATGCCTCGCTGTTATGTTATCATTCTTCACCATCGTTTAGTGATTCATTTTCCTGATAGCTATTTAGATGTTATCTTCAAATGTGTGTATGAAAATTATCCAAGACGAAGGTGTGTCAATGTGATTTTATTATTAATTTCGATCCGTTTCACTAGAACTGTAAACAATAATTAAGATTTTTCGCGCTAATTTTAAAAACCCGAAATAGTCTAATTCTTTAATTGTAACATTCAGCAGCAGACCTGACATCTTACTTGATTAGTAGTGAAAAATGCATAAAAAATTGATTTTCATTTTATTATGCAATGTTTGGGTGACCAAAAATATTTGTCATATATTTCAGAGATTTAGGGCCATTGAACCAATGTATGAGTTTTTGTGTCATAGTTTAACACCGTGAAGCGATTCTCGTAGAATCGTTAAAATTAAACTAGATTTCGATAGCCTCCTTGTTAGTTGATGTAGTTAAATAATATTGTAAAATAATCCTATCTGATTTAATAAGACAAAGCTTATATATAGTTAAGGTTAATATTGTACACTCAAGCTTGTACATTATAGTATACGGCCTAGACTAAACTCATTGATGCTATAAGTTCTTGAATATTTTTTGCTTCCTCCTAGAGGAAGCTTTGGAATAGTAAAATAACTTCTAGAAAATAATTTTTGGTGTGTTAGAAGTTCAAACCACGCCTTTTTAGAAAATATCCGTATGGATGTGTGTGTGTATGTGTGTATGTGGTTGTGTGTGTATGTATACCGTAATATTTCTGGAACTACTCGGTCAATATCAATAAAATTTGACATGCATGTATATTTTTGGATTCTAAATTCAGAAAAAACATTAATTTTTTATTTTTCTAACTATTTTTAATATTATGGCCAATTTTATATTTTTGAAAAACACTATTTTGCGTTTTTTTTTCAATCATCCCATCGTTACAAATAATTCAGCTAATTTATATTTGAAAGAGAATAAAATTACCTACTTTTTCCCGTTTAGTCCTCGGGATCGACCGCTTTGTTCGGCAGATAAAATGAAAATGGTAATTTTTTTTTTTAATTCATATCTCTGAAACTAAACATCATAACCTCACGAAAAAATTATGTCGATGGGTCACGTGTCAAACTATATCCCATTAAAATTTCAAGCGATTTGACTACTTCTTTTTTCAGTAAAAAATCGAAAACTGGAAAAATGAGTTTTATTTGTGCCTTGATTACGGAAGTAGAAAGGCTTTATTGCACTTGAGATTTTGGGAAAAAGTAGATATTTTATGTGTTTTGGCTATGTTCATTGCGCAACTTTCAAACCCCTATGTTTCTTAAGATATCAAGGTTTCAATTGTTTTAGTTGAACATTTTTTTATTCCTCATATCTCTAAAACAATGCAGTCAAATGCTTCAAATTTTATTTGGTTATTAACCATAAAGAAAGCTATTTGCTGCTAAAATTTTAAACGATTTCGTCGAGCGGTTCTCAAGTAAAGAGCTAAAATGTAAAAACTGATTTTTCTTAAAACTTTTTCTTCCTCTTATAGGGATGCACGTCGTTAAAGTCCCTCCCTATTAATTTATGTTAAAATCAATCCGATGTATGTGTGTGTGTGTGTATATATATACACATACATCAGATTGATGACGCAACATATTAATCACAAACATTGACATATTGTAAAATATTAATAATACAATTGAAATGTAAATAAAACTTTTCTTTTGTAGTTGCCCTGTACTTAATTCCAACTTATTCAGATCCACAATATTTTGTATTATTTTTTAATTGCTCCTTCAACAAAATTATCGAGATTGAAAATATTTAAAAAAGCATTAACACTGTATATTTAAATAATATTTTATCTATTGGAACTATAAATTTAGTTGGAGGAAGCTACGTGCCAATTAATTAGCAGCGGTTTTTTATTTTTATTCTAAATCATATTTTATAATAATTATAAACTAGTATTTTAGTTAAATACAGATGATGCTTTTATTTTTTTGATTTTATGTAAATTTTCAACACATCATCGCATTATTTGAAAAGTTGATTTTATTTAGGCTGAGAACTTACATACTTCACTTTTTGAGGATAAGTATCACATAAGGATTGAAAAATCGTATAATGGATTAATTAAATATGATTGTCGCAAGAGCGGGTTAACAAGAAGAAGCAAGCTAGAAAATATATTTCAAAACTATAATTTAGGAAATGAATCTGAAAGATATTCGCAATAAGCATATACAAATACTAAAAATCAAAAAATAATAAAAGTTACCATAGAGAACATATCCAATTCGCGGAAATTAATATTCTTCTAGCCCATGATTTACGACTCCGATAAAAACACAATCCTCTGGCTAAAGCACATTCTCGATATGAAAAGCTTCCCTACTCCCTAGCCGCATGTGTCATACCTTAATCGTTGTGATTTCATCATCAAAGATCCTCTGGTCGACGAAAGCGAAGAGTTTCAACCCCCAATGGACGAATTTAATCGCAAGAGTCAGAATCCTAAGCCCAAGTGAGCCAACCCTCTGCTCGTTTGCTTCTTATTTTACTGATACATTCTGTATGTTTCCTCGTCGTTTTTCATGCGCGCGACCACAAGGATGTAGGGTGTATCACACGCTCGGTTTAAATATGGATTTTCGTGGATAGTATACGGATCGGGAACTTTTTTGCTCTTCGTTCAGTTGAATAAAATATGTTAAAGATGCGTGAAAAGTAGGTAACCCCATTTCAAATATATTTATAAAAAAGCTGCGCTTGGAATTTCACTGAAATGTTTTTGCAGCAAAACTTTATTTTAATGATGAAAATACAGGGGGGCATCGTGGAAATATATTTTTAAAACAGCCGTAATCCAAATGAAATGGCCTCGTAACTTTTGTATTTATTAGGCATGTCGCATGTTTATCACTGTCAGCATTAAAAATAAGGGATAATAATTTTCGAATGATATATAGAGGGATAGTCGTAAAAATATGCCAGTCTACCGCAATATATTGCTGAAGTCATTGGTGCAGTCGTAAAGCACAACGCTATTGCAGGCCACGGAACTCAGTCTGGCATCGTGGAGATACTGCATGCAATTGTTCGTATATTCTCGCTCATCGCTACGCGTCAAAAAATGGAATATTCTAGATTAGTAACTTTGTATCATACATGGAGAGAAATGTATCACTAAAAATTACTGTACTTTATCCTAATCGGGAGACAAATTCAACCTATGCAGAACATTTAATATATTTGTGTGAAAATTTACTATACATTCATCGAAAATTGCTGTACTAGTTAAGTACAAATTTCACTTCGCTCTGACTCGCTGTGCTCCGTCGGTAAAAAATTACCGACAGAGCTGAAAAATTCATCATAACTCAACCCGACGAAAGAAATTTGCCTGATCACTTATTGCCGCTAGAGGGTGACTCATAAACTCCACCCGCAAGTACAGAAAACTGTTCGGTTAGGGACTTTCCACACTGACGCGCTACACTTGCGTTGTGCCTGCGTTGTGCCTGCGCTGCGCTGTGTTCCTCTGGTAATGGATATATATATATATATGTAAATTTCTTCTTATTTACCGACGGCGAAAGAAATTTACCGGATCACTTATTGCCGCTAGAGGGTGACTCAT